>JAVYIG010009817.1:0-74642 GCA_035222895.1 Strongylocentrotus droebachiensis | reverse complement strand
CACATTGCAGTTGTGGGGAGGGACTATGATTATATTACCCCCTTGGATGGCTTCCCAGAGTCTGGCTTTGAAGGTTTCGACTGCGTCGCAGGCAAAGATGCTGGGGGGGGGGGGGGGGATTTCAGGCCCGTATGGTTCTTGGAAAGAAGGTGAGTCGATATAATTATATCCGTCTTGCATCTTATGTTGGAGAAGGAGAGGGAAAGAGAAGATAAAAGGAAAGAAAGAAGAGGAAGAGGAAGAAGAATTTGTGTTCTGCCAGTGTCACAAATAGATATATAAATATGCTCATCTGACGATAATTTGATGTATAAAACCCCTCACCTTCTTGGGGCTCCGCCCCTTGGATCCAACACCAATTTGTGTCCTGCCAGTGTCACAAATAGATATACAAAATATGCTCATCTGACGTTATTTATTGCCCAAAACCCCTGAGCTTCCGGGGGCTCCACCCCCTGGACCCCACGCCAATTCGTGACCCCTGTGTCACAAATAAGGTATAAAATTATGCTCATCCGACGTTAATTTTGATGTTTAATACCCCTAAGCTTCTGAGGGCTCCGCCCTGTGAAAAAACGTGTAAAAAAAAAAACACGTTAATTTTACCGTTTTGGGGAGATAGCCCCCCCCCCTGGCGTTCAAGGGGGGGGGGGGGGGGGGGTACGATTTTTCAAATTTTCGAGGGCCCCAAAAAAGATTAGTGCTCTCTAGTAATTTCGCGACTACTCCGGAACCGCGGCAGATATAAAGTTTTTCTTTCATGACTTTTTTCTTTCGAGTCTTACGCATCTTGTGAAACATTTTTTTGTTGAAAATCGGACGTATAGTTAACATTGGTTATTTGGTCTTGTTTCAAGTTAATGTGTTTGATTTTGGGTCAAAATAGTTGAATTGTGGTTAGAAATGAAATAAAACAACAAAAATAATATAATACATAAATACAAATTATCAAAACAAGAGATAACATAGTGATAAACTGGCTCTTCCAACTTTGTTGTCGTATTATTATTCTAACGAATATATGTAGTGAAAAAGAACGCTTGAATATGAATTATATATGATTTATGGGTAAAAATGTGAATTCTCTGACCTTGTTTGCATAAATTACCATAAATATTCATTTTCGCGGCGATCGGCTGTGAAACGGCCGAGATCTTGGGGGGGGGGGGGGGGACCCCCTCCCCCCCCCCCCCCCCCACCCTCAAGTCTACTCCAATCACATTGAAAAAAAGTTTGACTTAAATCATCTCTCTCATCATTATACCGCTATAGTATTCATGTTTTTAATATTATTTATTGTCCATTAAACAAGTTCATAGAGAAAATACTTATCTCTCTGCAACATTAAAAAAAGAATCTTCATTAATATGTCTTAATTTGTATTGATAGCCTTGTGGTCGCCAACAGTGGCGTAGGCAGGGGCGTCTCCAAAGGGGGGGGGGGGGGTGTGGGGGTGCGACATCCCCCCCCCACCTGTCAGGATATTGTCGGTAAAATTGCGCTGCCGTCGGGAAAAATGAGAAAAGGGGGAGGGGAAAAAAGAGAGGAAAAGGGAAAGAAAAGAAAAAAAGAAAAAAAAAAAAAAAAAAAAAAGAAAGGAAAGAAAAGAGAAGAAAGAAAGAGGAAAACGAAAAAGAGGGAGAATAGGAAAGAAAGGAAAAGAAAGAAAAGAAAGGAGGCAAGAGCCCTTTGCCCCCGTTTCCCTCTTTTCTTCTTCTTCCTCTTCTTTCTTTCCTTTTGTCTTCTCTTTCCCTTTCCTTCTCTCTCTCTCTCTTATTTATTTTTTGGCGTGGGGGGGGGGAGGGAGGAGGCAAGAGCCCTTCCCCCGTTTCCCTCTTTTCTTCTTCCTCTTCTTTCTTTCCTTTTATATTTTCTTTCCCTTTCCCTTTCCCTTCTCTCTCTCTCTCTTATTTATTTTTTGGCGGGGGGGGGGGGGGGGGGTGAGGAGGCAAGAGCCCTTCGCCCCCTCCCCCAGTTTCCCTCTTTCCTTCCCTATTCCTCTTCTTTCTTTCCTTTTATATTGTCTTTCCCTTTCCCTTCTCTCTCTCTCTCTCTCTCTTATTTATTTTTGGCGGGGGGGGGGGGGGGAGGTAAGAGCCTTTCGCCCTTCCCCCGTTTCCCTCTTTCCTTCTTCCTCTTCTTTCTTTCCTTTTATATTTTCTTTCCCTTTCCCTTTCCCTTCTCTCTCTCTCTTATTTATTTTTTGGCGGGGGGGGGGGGGGGGGTTGAGGAGGCAAGAGCCCTTCGCCCCCCCCCCAGTTTCCCTCTTTTCTTCTTATTCTTTCCTTTTATCTTCCCTTTCCCTTTCCCTTTTTTCCTTCTCTCTGTCTCCCCCATCAACATAGTAATAACGAAAGAGACCACTCTGTAATCAAGACCATTCCATTTTATTTAATACATTTTCGATATACTTAAATTGGCAACTATTACCTTTTGTCCGAGATCCTCATTTTAAACGACTGATGCGAAAGACTAGTCGACGCACCCTTTCGAGAAAAGCCCCCCCTCTTTTATCGAAAGGGTGTGTTAAAACGGTACTCCGCTCTCAACGCACCCTTTCGAGAAAAGCCCCCCCTCTTTTATCGAATGGGTGCGTTGAGCACACCACACCGCGCCGCGCCGCACCGCACCCTTTCGATGAAAGCCTAGTACATGGGTCCCCGGTCTTCTGTCTTCGTTTTCCAAAACACCCTGGGGTATTTTGGAAAACGAAGACAGAAGACCGGGGATCGTCTCCTTGACGCACGTATGTGCGCGCACATGGTCCCCGGTCTTCGATCTTCGTTCTTCGTTTTCCAAACACCCCTTCAACAAGCTCTGCTTCAAGTTAGTTCCTCTTTTCTCGTGCTATTTTCATTATATTTATCGTTTCATTGCATATTTGTTTGGTGTGATATAATTATTTTGTATTTTTGCATGAGAAATAAAATCATTTGAATCGTTGTTTTTAGATTAATAATCTGTGGTATATATCATGCTTTGGCATATTATAAATAATATATATATGATGTATATGTATACTAATTGTAGGTTTTGTTTTATATTGCAAATACTACATAATGGTAACAATTCTAAAACATACCGAACTGGTTATATATATACACACAAAAATGAATAGACAAAAGGGAAAATGCCAGGTTTTAGTTTGAAGTGCAATTTGTAATACTCTCATCATTTTCATAAAACAGCAAGATCAAGATTGAATAAAACACTCCGACAGGACCAGGAAATGAATAAACACTATATCGTTGACAAGGACAAATTGTTAGAATAGACAAAAAATTACATGTATGAACTCTACATACACCTATTGATTCATCTAGGTGCTCATTCATAACAAAAAGAAAGGGAAAATCCGCACCCTTTCCACATTCACAACAGAATAGGTTTCTCACATCTTTCTTTCTAACAGCATTGAGGGTAATCTAGCTAGTCTTTCATCCAACCTTTTCTTCTGACCAGATTGATATCAGGTATTTCAAATCGGATTTAAATGTTTTACTAAAAACGATACATAGCAGCCCGAAAAATGAATTGCATATCAATTCACAATAAAATAGTAGCAAAATCGCATTTGAAAAACTTACAAAAATAAACATCAATCATAACAATTTGAAAGGCCAACATACTTCAAGCCAGTACATTATAAGATGAATCATCCTAGGGATGTTGTTAACCAACATTGAAGGAGGGAGAAGAGAGATAGATAGATAGATAGAGAGAGAGAGAGAGAGAGAGGTAGAGAGAAAGAGAGAGAACGATGAGCGAATGAGAGGAAGAGGGAAAGAGAGAGAGAGAGCAATAGAGGTAGAGAGATGGGGAAATAAGGTAGAGAGAAAGAGAGAGAGAGAACCATGAGCTAATAAGAGAAAGAGAAAAAGAGGGAAAGAGAGAGAGAGAGAGAGAGAGAGAGAGAGAGAGAGAGAGAGAGAAATAGAGGTAGAGAGAGAAAGGGAAATAAAGGTAGAGAGAAAGAGAGAGAACAATGAGCGAATGAGAAAAAGAGAGAAAAAGAGGGAAAAGAGAGCGAAAGGAGAGAGCGAAAGGAGAGCGCGATGGAAAAATCATGGAAAAGTGAGAGAGAGAGAGAGATAGTATAATCATATTCAAGGATAATTTACTGGAAGATATCTGTTGTTATTGAACAAGTTGCTAGGTAAGACTAACTCTGTGTGTACATGTACAGTGTATTGGAAAAGTGAATAGAGAAAAATATCTTTTTGAATAATTTTTGTACCTTGACCCCACTCACAATGCAATGTAAACATAACGTTTTGATTTCATGCTGCGTTCAGACTTTGGAATCATTATGAATGGATCAATAGAAATGTTCAAAAGGTATATTATATAATGTAATAGGGAGCAATCGTCAATTTGTCGTCATGTTCTAAATTGTAAATATTTAGCATGGTAGCTAGCTCCATATAAAGAAGAAAGAGCTTTTGTTGGAGTCTTCACGAAGGCTGAAGCAAGAGACTAAGGATTGGTAAGGCTTGGGAACAAAATCCACGTTGCTTTCATGCAGCCAAGCAAGCAAACCGATTCAGATTCAGACGAAGGGCCGAGGCATCCACAGGGAGTGAGCGTTACAAGTCAGTGCTTCAGCATACAAACTCTACTGAAAGATAAACTGTGTGTGTATGTCTTTAAGAGCGAGAGGAGAGCTAGGGAGGCATGGGAACACTGCACGCTAGACGCTCAACATGTCTTCTCAACCCCTCATCATCCAGACATATGGAATTGAAATACCACGGGTGACGGTGGCAACATAGAGGGCAAATTGTCAAATTGAGTATGAAAGAGGATTTTTTTTGTTTTGTTGGTAGCGCCAGGAAACTTGAGGGACACAGGGTGAGAGCATTACCTCGCCTGATTGGATTATATGGATGTGGCACCGGTAACAGCCGGGGTGATGCGGTTCAACTCTTGCCAGCCAGCTAGCATCTCCTTTCATCGTGTAGAAAGAGGATCGTCATCAGCACGCCATGTGGATGATGGGGATGCTGATGAGACCTAGCTCAGTTGGATATCGTGGGCGTAGCAGAATAGTTTGGATTCTACAAGCTCTACACTGATGGAGAGCGGAAGGAAAGATGTTGATGGAAGCTAGCTGATCTCGCTCAACTGGTGACAGCTGTGTTGAGCGCGCTCTCGATCCGAAGAGGAGATTTGGAAGATGTAGCGACAGACAGCGCTGTTATAGCCATCCACATTCCTCTTGGCGCAACTGTTTACTATCATACTAATTAAGCCTTATACATTCAACATCAAGGATAACTTTTAACATTGATGTTCCTCTCCGCAAATCAACTTCATCTGTTGATGTCTGCTAGTGTCTTTTACATTTAGATGAGATCTCCCTGATGCTTTCATAGCTAAGGACATATATACTGTGGAATTATCACCAGCCGGGAACTGACCGCCACTGTTTGACCGCAGATCAGAGGTCATCGACCTTTTGTATGTACACCATTGGTTCCTAAATCAGACAAATGTTTCTTCATATGGAATACGCAGCGTATAATGAAACTACAAGGACACTCTATCTTCACTGTACAGTTGTATACTGCATTTCCTCAAGTTGACATACATGATTGTAGACTTTACCAGGTACATGTATGGCTGCAGATCATCTTCTGAAAGAAATGCTCCCATCATTGATTAGGACTAAGCTGGGCAGATGTGCATGTATATACCATGAGCAATGCCACATTGTTTGATATCCGGTAAGATTGTATGAAATATTCAAGAAAGAATTATGGAAAAAATTATTATATGTCTGACTTTCTTGCAATGATGGCTTATATATTGCCATATATTATAGTAGTAATATAATCTGCACAGAAGTACATTCTACAATTTACTCATAGCTAATCAAGGAATTAATATAAACATACAAATATGCACACATCTCCATGTAATTTAGTGTCCATCCATTCACAGTGGTTTAGTTTACATGATTTGAGTGAGTATGAGAGTAAAACATAGGATGTATACAAGCCTACTGTACACAAAACCCACCCACCCACTCAAAAAGATTGAATACGTACTCCAGGGTGAACTATAATGCAATTTAATATTTATTTATTCGCTCTTTCAGAAGCATTCATCCAGCTAATGACATCTGAGAACATGTGTATTGTTCACATCAGACAGTCATGGTCATATTTCATTTGGTTCGGGCATCTACATTTCGTGTAGGGGCTAGGCCTGCATATACATTGTAATGTTACTGGCCAAGGCGTAAAATCAATTAAGAAAAACAACAACAAACGAGGTAATGTGTGATGAGGAATGTTTAAAGTGCTAAAAGTGACTTTAAAGAATGACCCCAAAACAAACTAAAGAGATAAAGAGATAAACAAACTTAAGAGATAAAGTTATAAACAAACTAAAGAAATAAAGAGATAACTCAAAAATGTTCGGACAGCACAGCTACATGTACAAGCTCTAGCACCATGACAATAATGGAACTATAAATGTACATCTAACGGTATATGTATATGCGAGGAAACATCACCCTTTCCTGTTTTGTTTTCCTAGAACGTAGAGCTGCCAACCTTGTGCAACCAAAAAAAGAAACCATGATGGATAAAAAAAAAAAAAAAGGAATTTCCAGCAAAAACAAGGAATTCATTACCGGTTAAAACAAAACTTACAGCCACACGCGACACACTTCCAATGCAGAAATGTCCATTCCTCATGCTGTTATTTCCATATTAGGACCTATGGCAAATAGTTTATCTACAAGTAGATTTTTGTTTGTTTGTTGTATAATCAGCGTTTAATTCTCTTTTAGAATGTTCACGCCTTTCTCTTTTTTTTTTTTCTTTTTTCGTTTACTATTTTTAAATTCGTACTCTTCAAAATTCTCTATTGAAGTTTTTTATTGAAGTAGTGATCAGCATTTTAGGGCATGTGCACAAAAATTAATTAAAAACTAATTACCAAAGCTATAAAATAAAGGGATGCAGAAAAGAGAAACTAGAACATGACTCATAGGTCTATATATACAAGGAAAAAAAGTTTCAGAACCATTTATTTTTTAATAAAAAGCTTTGTGTAAAAGACAAGTTTTGTCACTCTTTGGAGTAATAGAAAAGGAAAGCAACAGGACAGAGATGTGGTAAATCATGAAAATCAGTATTGATTTTATTATTTACGATATAAATCTACGTATCTACCTATTCTACTTTGCTATTGTTGCACCTCAACATTGCATAACCGAAACTTAAAACACATCGCCAAATTGCTCATACCCCCCCGCCCAAAGGCGCCCTCCGTGACCCTTGCGTCCGAGCGCCGCCAACGTAACCTCTTCCTCTTATCACGAGTTCCCTAGGATACACCTTGGTAAAGGCGCTGGGGATGGAGGGAGGGAAAATAGGTAGATACGTAGATTTATATCGTAAATAATAAAATCAATACTGATTTTCATGATTTACATCAATAAATCAACGTATCTACCTATTCTACTTTGCTAAAGACCAGCACAGATTAATGCCGGGTGGTAAAAACCAAGCAAACTTATCAATTCAAATGAGAAATAGACGACGAAGCCGCCTTCAGAGAAGCGACCACAAAGGCTCGTTCGCCCGCGGGCACATCTTTGAGGTAAAAAACAGAAAAAGAACTTGGAGACTTCCAAAAAGCTGCTTTACAGATATCTTGAACTGAAACTCCGATGAAAAGAGCCCAAGACGTACTGACACTGTGAGTATCATGGGCACGAGGAGCCCTGCCAGGCGTCAAGGCCTCAGGACCCGCAGCCTTGATAGCCAAGACTAACCACCTGGAGATCGTATCCCGAGATGCCGCCGAAAGTGGCTCTCGAGAAACCAGAAAGAGCTGATCCGACTTGCGAAAAGGCTTCGTCTTGTAAAGATACCATTTGAGGGCGCGAAAGGGACACCACAGTCCGTCCCTGAAAACCGAAGAAAAATCCGACAAGGGATGAAGCACCACTTCCACTGAACCCGACGTGTCAGACTGATTCTAAGCAATAAAAGAAGCCTTGGGAATCAAACGAACCCCACGTCCTTCCCAGCGGATATGCCCAGGGGCAGCCGAAAGGGTATGAAGTGAGCCCCTACGCTGACCAGAAGTGATTACCATGAGAAAAACCGTCTTGACCGTAGTAAGCAGAAGCGTCGCAGAACACAGCGGTTCGAAGGGAGTGCCAAAACCTTGGATAAACTCCACACTGGTGTCAGAGGTCTGAAGAAGGGCCTCTTAAGGAAGAAAGACTTCAAAAGAGCCGCTAGCTGAGGAGCAGAAGAAACCGAAGATAGCAGACCGATAGCCACAAATCGTTGACAGAGCTCTCCTCTTGTCATACAAAGAGCTCAGAAAGTCAGCAATAGAAGGTAAAGACGCCTCTCTAGGGGCGACGCCCACCTCCTCACACCAAGTGTGAAAAGCATCCAACCAGGAGTTGTAAACCGTCCTGGTCGACTCTCGTCTACTCTGGACTAGAAAATGTACAGCACGTTCGGAGAAACCTGACGAACAAGCCCTCTTCCCGATAACCGCCAAGCGGTCAGACGGAGGATTTCCGGTCGCTGGTGTAGAATACCAGACAGAGGTTGCGACACCAGATCCGGATGACACAGCAACGACCACGGAGCCCCCACCAGGAGGGTCAGGAGGTCCTGAAACCACGACCTCGCCGGCCACCAAGGAGCTATGAGAATCATCATCGCTTGATCTTCCCTGATCTTCCAGAGCACATGGGGAAACAACGCGAACGGGGGAAAGGCGTAAGCCCTCCATCCCTCCACGGGATCGCAAAAGCGTCCAGAGCAAAAGCTCCTGGTTCCCAGACTCTCGAGAATATCGAGGAAAACGATGGTTGAGCGAAGTTGCGAAGAGATCGATGTCGAGAACACCGAACACTCTCCCCAGTTGCCTGAAGACAGTCGGAGGCAGAGTCCACTCTGAGGGAAGGCACTTGCCTCGGGAGAGAAAGTCCGCTAAGATATTCTCTTCGCCCGGGATATGTGATGCAATCGGGAACACCCTCGTCCCCTTGCACCACGCCCAGAGTCGAGAGGCCAACTCGTTCAGAGCCACAGAATGAGTGCCTCCCTGTCTGTTGATGTACGCCATCACCGATACGTTGTCCGTAAGAAACAGAACCGAACAACCCACCAGACGAGCAGGGAAGTGACGAAGCGAAGCAAACACTCCCATGAGTTCCAACACATTGATGTGGAGCAGAAAGTCCAGATGACTCCAGTCTCCTGAAATCATTGACCCCTGGCAATGACCTCCCCAAACCAACAGCGACGCGTCCGTGGTGACGGTCACAGAAGGGAGAGGAACTCGGCAGCGTTTGCCCTGAAGGAAGAAGGAACGACGAAGCCAAGGACCTAGAAGACCCTTGACTCCGGACAACAGGGAGATCAACGACAATAAAAGAACTCACGCTCGGCTGATAAAACTCCAACAGAAAGAGTTGGAAGGGACTCATCAAAAGTCGACAATCTGGAAGCATGCCGACTAGACTGGAGAGAAACCCTAGCCACTGAAGCCAACACTCGGCTTTCACCCGACGTGCACATCTCAGAGACCGAGCAGTCCTGACTATCGTCTCGACCCTGTCGAGCCTGGGACGAGCCAGCTGATGACGAATGTCCAGCTGAGCACCTAGGTAAGACGGCGTGCGAGCCGGAACGAATTCTGATTTCTCCCAAAATATGCGAAATCCGAGATCTTGAGTCGTGCTGATCAGAATCTGCATATGATCCAACAGCATGACTGACGCCACGACTCTCGTGAAAATCCGAGGAGCAGGGCGCAAACCGAACAGGAGCGCTCTGTAACGGTAGAATTTGCCCAGGAAGGCAAAAACCCCACAAGATCCCGCGACCGCGGATGTATCGGCACATGAAAATAAGCGTCGCGAAGATCCAAAGAAACCGCGACGTCTGCGGGATTCAATGAAGAAAGGATGGTTGCCAGATGATCCATTCGGAAATGAACCTTTCCCAAATGAAGGTTAAACCGCTTCATGTTGAGAATCATTCTTAAAGAACCCGAGCACTTGGGAATCACGAACACCGGCGACAAACAAAGACATGGGTGATCGTCTACTTCCTCTATTGCCCCCTTCTCTAACAGAGACACGAAATCAGAGGAAAAGTGACTCTGAAAAAGAGGGGACATGATCGGAGAGCGGCTCCGGAGGACGCCATTCGGAAGAGGTTCCACAAAATCTATGAAGAACCCTTCTCGTACCACCGACAGAACAAATGCGTCGCTGGTGATCTTCTCCCACGCCGGGAGAAATCTCCGGAGCCGCCCGCCGACCTAAGACCCAAGCACTCGGGGGAAGCCATCACTAGAAAATGACTTCCCACCCCACGAAAGGGAGTCCGGGAAGATAGAAGAATCACGGTAAGAAGAAACTCGAGACGAAGGACGACCACGATCCTGGTATTCCTCCTCGGCCGGGTACCAGTCCTGAGGGCGGCCCTTAGACTGGCCGACGTTCTTACGAAAAGAACCCGAAATCTTCAAACTTTTCTTACGAGGTCTGGAGGAAGGAACCGGTTCTTGGACATCGCGAAAAGCAACGGACAGGTCTCGAGCCTGCTTCTCACCATCAATCTCGGCTTGCAGTAGAGTAGTGAAACTATCTCCACAAAGGCGGGGGCTGGCCACTGGAATCTGCGGAAGCAGTCCTGGAATTTGATGCGGTCGAATGCCCAAATAAGTGAGCACAGCCTCCCGACGATACTTCTTGATGGAATGCGAAGTCACCGCAAGCCGTGAGAAAAGATCAAACAACAAATTGTCACTTTTATCAAAAGGACCACGAGTCCCAAACTTCTTCCCCAAACGACTGGCCACCGCCACAAGTTTGGGAGAAACCCGTTTAGGACACAAATACAAATCCGCATTCTGAGGAACGAAAGCGTACTTGTCCACCTGCCGCTTAAGAAATCCCGTCGATGACGACAAGTCTTCTGCGGCATTCACAAATTCTTCTTTGTGTAGAACAGGAAGAAACAGTCCCTGAAACGCTGAAGAGTCCGATTTAGAAGACAGGAAGCCCCGCCGATAACTCCGGGACGACACAAGAATCGGGCACATATTTGTGAAACAAGGCTAACGAATCCGCGCCAGAGACACAAACGGAAGTAGACGCATCATCCCCCGCAACTGAACCAGACGACTGAGCGATGGAACCAGTGTCCCAACGATCAACCGAGCCCCCCCTATCTTGACCAGATAAACAGGGACGATCCCCGCCTCTCGGAGCGCCCAACGAAGCGTGAGGCGGAGAAGCAAAAAAGAGAGGACCCCGGCTGAATACGACAACTCGAAACCCGCACCGGCGACTGCTCAGGCGAGATCGATGCATCGTCGGAAAACTCCGAAAATAAATCAACCGCGATCGGATCCGAAAGTGAAGTAGGACGAACCGGAGGAGCCGACTCAGGCACCGAAGATCGAAAAGCGACAGCAAAAGCCCGCATCCAATCCGAAAATTCCGGCGGGGGTGGAGGCACCGACGGAGGGAGAGTAGCCACCAAAGGCGGACCCCGAGGAACCGCAAACGGTGCCATAAAATCAGAGCGCGGATTCTTCGAAGGATAAACAAAATCCGAGGAAGAACCGGCCACCGCGTCCCGGGAACCCCGCCTCTTACGAGACGTAGCGGTAACGGAAAAGGCCGAAGAAACGGGACGGTTATCCGATAAAGGTCCGACGGTAGGAGTTCCCCGCAAACCGAATCGGGAAAACGGAACACGCACCGACGGAGAGGCGCGGTTAGTTGAAGCCCCAGGATCCGACTCGGATGCACGGGTATCCGGACCGAAAACCGGAACCGGCAAATCCGACAAAGGGACAGAAGAACCGAACGGAGACCGGTTCAAGTCCGGATCCACAGAAGCAACCCGAATATCCGTCGATGGATTTGTGCACCGACCAAACAAAAGAACCGACGGAACAATTGTTGGCGGTGCAGAACTAAGGCCCGTTCCACCCAGGATAAGAACCCTGGGTTTCCGGGAACCGTATTGAGGGGCGACGTATCGCCTTGCCCAACCATTCTCCTGGGCTTCCCTTGCCCGCATAAACGTCCACTGACGTTCGCATCCCCGGGGTTTGCGGTGTCACCACCGCTCCCGAGGGGCGTAACTAACGAAGACTTATAACTGGAATCCTTCGTCTTCGTACCCGTCAATGGATTTGTGCACCGACCAAACAAAAGAACCGACGGAACAATTGTTGGCGGTGCAGAACTAAGGCCCGTTCCACCCAGGATAAGAACCCTGGGTTTCCGGGAACCGTATTGAGGGGCGACGTATCGCCTTGCTCAACCATTCTCCTGGGCTTCCCTTGCCCGCATAAACGTCCACTGACGTTCGCATCCCCGGGGTTTGCGGTGTCACCACCGCTCCCGAGGGGCGTACTTATTAATAGAATCCTTCGTCTTCTTTCTCGCGACAGAACTTGATTTCTTCTTCGTGAAACCTGCTAAGAGAAAATAAGAACTGCGAGACATATTATAACCTGCGGGAAAGAAAATTAAACAAAGGGTACGAGCAATTATCAACAAGAATTAAATAAACTACCAGTGACTAAAAACACCCCACCGACTACCCCCGCACGCACCCGAGGCCTCGGAGGAGTGAGGACAGGCAAACACGAAAGCGGAACGTAACAGTAGTCGGCAAGAAAACGTTCTAGAATACTGATAAATAAATAAATTCACGGAGTGAAACTACTCTCTAACGAACAGGAAATCGTAGAGAATATTATAAAAGGCGAAAATGCGAACCAAAAAGTGACTAAAAGAGGAAAAACTCTTCAACTTTTGGGAGCGATTTTTAGTGTAACTTATCCGTTCGGATGCGAAGAGATAAGAGGAAGAGGTTACGTTGGCGGCGCTCGGACGCAAGGGTCACGGAGGGCGCCTTTGGGCGGGGGGGTATGAGCAATTTGGCGATGTGTTTTAAGTTTCGGTTATGCAATGTTGAGGTGCAACAATAGCAAAGTAGAATAGGTAGATACGTTGATTTATTGATGTAAATATTTATATTATCCCCATACATACATTTATATATGGCATATCATAATCATCATAACACAACTGAAAATATAAATCTTTGTAGAGCAGTGTATTAAGCCCTACATCATCCTAAGGATTGCTTAGATACCACAAGATAATTTGTTTAGCTATTGTATATGGAAAGTCAAAAAGAATATAATTATTCTGAGAGACAACTCGAAGGGTATTGGATTACCTTTTTTTAAACCGACCACAAGATAATTTGTTTACATGTAGCTATTGTGTATGTATATGGAAAGTCAAAAGAACGTAATTACTCTGAAAGGCAACTCAAAGGGTATTGTCCTGCAATACCTTTACATGATGGGCCTCGTAATGAGCTAATGGATTTACAATTGATTGACAGCAATTGCAGGCATGCAGACATTAAGCATGCATTTGTAAGGATAATTGCCATTTCAGGGCATATTTTTTTCTATTTTTCTCTCCTGCCCATAGTACTACTGCCTTTCCCAATAAGGGAAATAGTTTTGGTGTTTTAGTTTTGGTTTTAGTTTTGCCAACTCACTAGGCCTGACCTCATCAGACCGAAGTTGCAAAATAACCAGCTATTTTAACTTGCCCGATCTCAGATTATAGCCAGCTAATTTGCATTTTCATCAGCCAGCAGTTGCAATTAGCGGGCTATATGGTCAATACCATATGGTCTATATGGCCGCGGCTTCATCTAGTTTGTGATGAGTGTATCGGTCTGGTGAAGACGCAATTTGAGCTTCGGGAAATATCTCGAGTCTGAAAATAGCTGGTAATTTTGCAACTTTGGTCTGATGAAAAAAGGCCTACTGACACAAACAAAGCCGACATCACAACTGAAAAGAAACTACCCACACCCTCCCATCAAACATAATTTATCTATTTTACATTGCAGTGTTGCACAATCGCTAGATAATTTATCTTTTATAGAAATCCTAAGCACGAATACTATTGTGAGGGGTATTGTCCTGGAATTCACTTTACGTGAGGAACCTCATACAAAGATAATGAGTTAATGGAATTACAATTGATTGACAGCAATCGCAAGCATATAGACATCAATCATGAATTCATCAAGATAATTACCTTTTCAGGGCTTCTTCTCTCCAACCCTTCCTGCCCTTCCTAATCCAATAATGGAAATTGTGATTATCATTTTTTGTTAATGTATTAAATCATAATGTTTTTGGTGAGTCATTTAAATGATGTGCATAGCCTACAGCTTTAATCAAAAGACCATACTCATCTCCTAGTATTGATTCATATACAATTTGTTTAACCCAGGGAGGCTTTGTTTATAAAATGGACCATCATATAATTCTATTTTAATGGCATCAAACTTTACTGAATCATTTTATCCTCAAAAATGAATTTAGAACCGTTTACATAAGCACATGATGCAGTGTATACAAATGGTTTATGATTTGTTGAATTTTATGGTGACCAGATGATCATAATATTGTTTGTATGGTGTCCGACTGCATACACATTGAAATAACTCATCAATGTCTAATGACAAACTAGAAAATGTCAATGAACAAGTACTCCCTCCTATTTTTAATACTTAATTTTTCTCTTTGCAACCTGCTCCCCTTTCAGAATCTTGTGTACATTAACAGTGGGGTCCATTTACACTGCGCTCCAAACATTGCACTGTTTCTAAAATCGCAATGTTATGGTGTAAGTTCTCTATGCAGCATGTCTTGAAACCGTGGGGTCCATTTACACTATGCTCCAAAGTCCAAACATTGCGATTTTAGAAAAAGCGCAATGTTATGGCGTACCGGTAAGCTCTCAACACAGCATGTCTTGAAACCATCATAACAAAAAGACCACCAACATCCTACTGTGATACAGCACATGTACAACTCAATGGAATGTCAATAAATTTGAACTTAACATTGTATGACGGTTTCATTAGATGCTGCCCAGGCAACTGTACATGTATTAACATTGCGATGTTTCATATCAAAATCGCAAAGCTCAAAACTATTGTGTGAATAAGCTTGTAATGAAAACATCACAACCTGTTCATAGCTTTACTGATATCCTTCCAGTGGATGTTGTAAAAGCAACTACATTAATTTTGTAATTACTTCAATCATAAAAATATGCTACTATTAAAACCACAATATTTGGATCCTTGTGTGGATGTCCCTTGTAATGACAAACCAAGTACCAGCTTGGGTTGGATAAACAACCTGTAAATAACGTGGGCTTTTCACCTAAACATCTTTCTGAGTATGTATAAAGCTGCAACTTGATGGCATGTAGCACTCATGCATCAAAAGATCAGCTTGTCTCTATTCATTACCAGGTGTGCGCATCCTCCGCCTCCAATAAGTGATTTCACCTTTTTTTCTTCTTCAGTTTTTGACCTACATCTAGCTTCTAAAGGATACCGGGGGAGTATTTCACAAAAACTAAGATCTACTTTAAAGGTAATGCAAAGTTTTGGGAAATTTTGAAAATTTGATGGATAGTGATTCTTTACAATTTTTATATATTTGGATGCCCCTATGGATGTATTACAAGTACTAGAAAATTTAGCTCCTAAAACACTTCTGCTTTCGAGAAATATTGAATATTAAAATTTACCGGTACTCCCGGTAAATTTTGATAAATTTCAAATATAGCCTACAGCCGTAAAATAGTAGCTGCGACCATGAAAATCTCAGAATATGTAGATATGATATATAATTTCCCAACGGGAATAGCTAATCGGTCAATTATGGTCGAGAAACACTGTTTTATAGCTTAATTAATATCTTGACCTTGAGAGGGAGCTATACAACATAAATAGTTTATTATTTACAATTTCATAACTTTAGACTCGAGTTGAACAGCGACAACGATCACTGCATATTGTAGGATCGCTTATGCTTCCAATGTGTTCATTTGAACCAAATTCATGACACCATCCCAAAACTTTGTATTACCTTTAAGTTGGACTTAACTATGGCAGTCCATTCATGCCACTGTCTGCTCTCACCATTATGATCTTTCAGATATTATATTTTCCTTCAATAATGAATTTTCCAAAAAAGTAAATTCTGTAGATTTGTGACCATGATTTGTACCTCCCTTGAGAGACTAATGCCAGTAAATGGTGAGAGCAAACAGTGGCAAGAACAGCCTGCCATAGTTAAGTCGAACTTAAAGTCGATCTTAGTCTATGTGAAACACCCCCCCCCCCCCCCCCCCCCCCGTACATGCTTTTGTTATGAACCCATGAAGGGAATATCTTATACTTATTTCTAGAGATGAAAAGAGTGTGGGACTGTGGGAGTGTCGTGGCTGGGTGGTTTAAGGCGCTTGACTAGAAATGCGAAGGTCGAGGGTTCGAATCCCGACACGGCACTAATATCCTTTGGCAAGGTATTAACCTGCACTTGCTACTCTCCACCCAGGTGTTAAATTGGTACCAGGTAGGATGCGACCGTCATTGTTGGTCAAACAGTTTTTTGAGCATCAAGTAACGCCTGGCTGGAATGGTCCCCAGGGAGTGGAGACTGTGCACACAGTGTGTGCGGGCAAGCACTGAATCCAATGACCGGGGTAATAGTATATCTGTAAAGTGCTTAGAGACATTGTATTAAGGGCTACATGTATATAAAGGCAGAATATTATTATTATTATTAATACAACTACACACGATTGACCGGGAAGAGAGACTAGTGGTTTCCTGGTTATCCAATACCGGTATGTTCCAGTGATAAAACAGGATCAGATATGTTGAGAGATAAGCAGGACATCCTGTCTAGGTAAAAGACAAACTAGGTCCCTTTAATTATAATTAATTATGAAATTGCATTAAAGCCTGCCACATTGTAGAGTGTAGTTCATTTCTGGAAACAGTTTTGTAATCCAGATTCTGTCTGTTTTTACATACTGTTGTTCTTCAATCACCTACATGTATGTCCTCCTCCCTTACACACATCTCACACAGCGCGGTGTCTCCACTCTTCGCGCGATCCCCCAAAACAATCGTCATTATCGCGGGTAGAGAATGAGAGGCAAGGACTGTCTCCGGTTCAGCGTTGAGGATGTGTTATTTTCTCAGCTGATTGGGAGCCCAACAAGGAAACAGTCCAGGCTGTAGACTAATATTTTGCTCTCTCTCTCTCTCATTTCTTTAAGCTCCTGTATATCACTTACTGTTAGTATCTGAAATGTTACTTTCTGATTTTTTCAGTATTTCTGTCTCTCCATCTTATCGACATGTTATTCCGACTCTTCTTCTAATAATTTTGTTTCTCTCTCTCTTAAATTTCTCCCTTAATCTGTCTTTCTATAACATTACTTTGTTCTCTCTCTGTGTCTATGTCTGCCTTTCTCTCTCTCTCTCTCAATTCAGTTACAATCTGTTACTCTATCTCTATACCTGTGCAACTCTCTCTCTCTCTCACTCTCAATTGAATTTATCTGTTACTTTATCTCTATATCTGTGCTATTTTCTCTCTCTTTCTCTCTCAATTGAATTTATCTGTTACTCTATCTCTCTATCTGTGCTACTCTCTCTCTCTCTCACTCTCATTTGAATTGATCTGTTACTTTTATATATCTCTCTCTCTCAATTGTATTGATCTGTTACTCTATCTCTCTGTATCGTCTCTCCCTATCACCTTCTTCTTTTCTCCGCCGGCCATGGGGTGCTTTCAGGTCTGATTGGTTTGAGATTGCATCAAGTTCACACGATTGGGGACACCTCTCTAGAGATGGACAATCAGCTCAGTCTCAAGAAACTCCATTTCTGGGACCTAGGGGTGCGTTCAAGCGACACTTCTCACCCTAGAAACTCAGTTTTTAAAGACGTTTAGTTTAAAACATGTTTGCGTTCAAACGATTTCAAGTGATTTTTTGCCGGTCGTAAAAATAAACGCGTTTCAAAACGCAAACATGAAACGCAAAAAAAAAAGCGTTTTGTAACGTGATTCGCTACAGATTGCTTGAATGCAACAAAGATCTCAATCAGGATTCTATGATGTCATTATCGTGGCCTGCTTCTGGTTTGGCTGACAGTGGACGGTAAACAAATTCAAAAAGCAAGCGGCGAAGTGGACCTATACTTCCTGGGTCAAACTGCGCATTGTGATGCTTGTTGGCTGGGCTTGTTGGCTGGGCTTGAAAAGAGCGAGAATCAGCGTTGATGGAAAATCGCTTGAACGCTCTCCCACAGTAACCATGTTTTTGAATGGCGTTTCGATTTGTGATTCTAGCTTTTAAAAATTCGCTTGTACGCACCCCTAACTCTTCCTGAATTCTGATATAACCAGACTAAAAACAGTCTATACAATGTATGTTGACAAGAAATACTGCTAAATTAATCTGCTTGTCTCCAAGCTTAGTTGCCATAAATGTAGGTAATGTTGTAGCCAAAACAAAGTCAAGAAACCTATGAAGAAAGAACCTTTTTATACAAGATAGAGGGTATAATTAATTTCATCCAAGAAGATTAATTTGTCTGCGTAATTATAAACGATGAATCCGTCATATATAGTCCTGTATGGTTTCTATGGTTCAAAATAACACTGACAAGGTTACAATGTATCTACAATGTACATGTATGCTCTGCTTATAAATGTCCAGAATATTCCAAGTAAAAGTAAAACTAAAAAAAGATTTCCAATAATCCATAACACATCAGTATACAGATATGTCTTCCCGTATCCTCCTTGTAATCCATTACTGTACTTCTAGAGATTCACAACATCTTTGTAATTGCATATTGTCTGTATTTCAACCGCAACTTTTATTTCATTATCCTCATGTGGCAAAAACAGTAGAACTTGGTGGATAGGAACTATCATAAATGCTGTACATGACTTATATTTAAAGCGAACTGTAATCATCTCTAAGGAGCCAGAAGGGCCTTAACTCTGTCTTAAAGTATACAAGTTATGCTCCTCTGGCTCCAAACACAAGTAAACTGCCTCTTTTAGTCAAACAAAGACACTGTATTTCTTCATTTTTCCCAATATCTTAACTCAATACATTCTCCGCATACAAAACTACCGTAATTCTCATTCAAGAAAAGAAATCCAAGAACAATTTTTGGCAAACTCATAAAAAATGAGATGAACCAATGACATTCTATTCTGTTGATCATACAAGCAATCGTACATGCATCTTACATGTATCTTAGATAAACAACAAGCATCTTACATGCATCTTACATGCATCTTACATGCATCTTACAAGCATCTTACAAGCATCTTGGATAAACAACAAGCATCCACAGATGCGTTTCTATGGCGCATCATCCATTACTCCAAGAGATTCACAATAACTATCTCCTTACCAGCATCTTTACAAAGATACGCACCAAAGACATTTACTCTTTTCCTTCATCGAAACGTTGGAACTGGGGCAGTGATATCTATAGATCATGCTAAGAGGCATATTAATATATTCAAATCAATCCGTCTCCGAAGAACGTCTGTTTGCTACCCATCAGTAGTCATTAGGGATCACTTTCTGAAGACGTCATATTTTTTCTCAATAAACAGGGCTTGTTTGCACTATAATTTTTGTAACGATTTAGCTTGAAGTAGGATTCTAGCTCTGTGTTTAGATTGAATTGTAACACACCTTAATTGCATCGTTTAACAATGTTAAATCTGAGATGCCTGGCCAAGTGATATCAGTGTCTGTGATATGGTGTAATATTGAAGCCCTAGAAAATTGCGCATCAAAATGATCAAGAAGTGCCTTAAAAAAGTAAAAAATCTTTGAGTGACCGGTTTTACCATACTCGTTTTCCCCAATAGATTGTAGTGTTATGAAAACTGTTAGGAACTGATCTGTTTTTTGTTGAACTAGAAATTTCTCTCAAGTCATGATACTGGTATTACATGCAGACATAAACTGTGTCAAGATTCATGAAAGTTCACACTTAACCAACATCTACAAGTATGGAGCAGTTGACTGATGACATACATTTGTACTTAAACAAGAAGGAAGAAAAGGAAACCATTTTGCAATTCATTGTGATTTTGCCTTCTAGGCCGGGTAGGCAACCGATTATTTCAGAAGAGTATTACTGGTAAATATCAAATTCTATAATTGTGACTTTTGATCATCATAATAATAATAATAATAATATGGATATTTATATAGCGCCGGTATCCGCCAGGCTCTGACGCTCATGGCGCTGTACATACATGTATTACTATCACAAAAATATAACTTCTTAACTAAAATAAAGTAAACTAAAACAACACAAATTATTATGCTACATTGACATGATTAGATAGCACTGTTTAGAAAGAGATGGGTTTTTAGAGCAACTTTGAAGGCATGAAGGGTAGTTAAATTACGTTAAATCATCACCTATTATACAATATTTCTGGAATACACACCATGACTTTGTGTAATATTTCTTACTCATTGTATATCATGTGCAATTGTGCATCAGGCTGAATTCATGTTACTTCGTATTGATCCTTTTTCTGTTCATGCTTTCACCTTAATGTTCCTCATCTAACTATTCACAACGAACTTTAATAACAACGAGCTACATGTATACATTATTGAAGTTACGATGCGATTCCCAAGGGTATATAGGCAATGACTACCACTGTATCACTCTCAAGACTCAACCTGAATCATCATTGAGCAAGGCGGCGGAGTCGTCTTGATTATTTCCACTTCAGTCACCGAATTCTTGCTCTCGCTTCGACCCCCGCGACTTTGGAGCCAATTCTGCCGGAGGGTACGCGTGGATTGTTTGCTCTCTCATGCGGACGAGAAACGATTTAGCCCTCTGGGTCGGGATGAAGAAGTCAGCTCGAGCAAACAGGAATGTGTCACGCCCCCCTTGTCTTCCACTTTACAGAGATGTCTCATTCTGAATCACAATGGCTTCTTTCTTAGAATCATCACGTTGTAACTTATAAATAGTTTATTATATAACCCCTCAGATATGAAAATTTAATGGTAACTTTTTGTCACCTTTGTAGGGTGTAATCCGATCAAGTTTTATTTCATTTCATTTTTAGTTTACCCAGGTGATAACTAGAGTTGTACATAGACGGCCTTTTTCTATCTACAACTTTATCTATACTATCTACCCTCCTCTGTTTTATTCCTGCCTTCTAGTCAGGTCGGAGCACTCTTGTAAACATCCCATCCCCCTCTCTCTCTCTCTCTCTACCCTGTTCTCTCCATCCCTACCGCCTCCTCCTCCTTTCCACTTTTTTTCCTTCATCTTTGGAGACCGCAGCACTCTCTGCAAATTCACATCCTCCTTTCTCTCGCACACTCTCTCTCCCTAGATCGATGTATATCCATCCATCTCTCTCTATCACTTTCTCTACAGCCCTGCCTTCTTAAATCTCTCCAGCTTATTTTGAATTGCTCTGGAGATCACAGCACTCCCTGTCAATTATCCATCCCCCTCTCTCTCTCACCCTCTCTCTCACTCTCCTTCTGTATCTCCATCCCTCTTTTCTCACCCTACTTCTAATCCAGCTTATCTTCTTCCTCTCTGAAAATTGCAGGACTCCCCGCCAATATTCCATCCCCATCTTTCTCTCTCCCTCTCCTCTTCCACCCCCCCCCCTCCCCCTCTCACCACAGATCCTGCTTATGCATATATCTTCTTCATCTCTAGAGATCGCAGCACTCCCCTGCAATATTTTCATCTCTCCTCTTTCTCTCTCTCTCTCTCTCTTTATCATTTTCTCTCTCCCTCTCTATCACTTTCTCTCTGCCCCCCCCCCCCCCCACCACAGATCCTGCTTAAGCATATCTTCTACATCTCTAGGGATCGCAGCACTCCTCTGCAATATCCCTAAATCCAATATGTTCAATCTCACCTTCCCAACATACATACTCCCCATTCCCCATCCCTCAGGGTTAAATGAAATGTGAAATGAAATAATCCCAAATCCCTACGCATCCTTGACAACAGGCGCTTCCTATTCAAAGACTGGTAAAATCTCCATCTCAACCCCTCAGATTTCCATACTAGACATGCATCCTTGAGAGAGAATTTACATAATGATGTACTTTTCCTGTCTCATTTACACTACCAGTGTTCTTAACTGTGGGTACGATTAGCTAGACTGGCTTTTTTAAAGACCCATGACATTTATGGCAAAAGAAACATTTTATTTTTGCCTTCTTACATTTGTGGGACAGCGAAAAATTAACATAAATTATTGCTATTACGACAACATTTAACAGTTATGCGTAACTTTCACCCCTAACTGGTCACTGGATATTTGAAATTTTGAATACGTACATGTAGGCCTTATGTATTTGAGGGCAGGTCCAAGCTATTTGCTTTGTGACGTACGGGACATTCAGAGACTTTAAACAAGAAATAACAATAGATGACATTATTTATATGGCTATCTTTTGGTATGAGTCTGTGGCTATTATGGGCTAGTTCATTTGTGGAAAGTTTTAGTTCTGACCAATTCATAAATTAATTTTTAATGTAATTAATGTGCTGCGTGACGTACGGGACCAGAGAATTTCTGACTTTTTCAAAAATAAGTTCATCATAAAAGTTCTCTGAATTTATTAAGTTATGAGATTTATGGTAATGATATCTTAATTCATTATGGAATCAAGCATTAATCACAACTATTACCATATTTTTCTGACCTTTCGTTGTTATGTAATATACCAAAACATAAATGTGTGTATGTGACGTACGGGACACGTGACGTACAGGACAACTTTTCCCTATGGGAAAATGCATTGAAATGAAGAATTTTCGTCAAAATTTGTTAAATGTGAACAATTTTAACTTAAATCAGTGATAATTAAAGTGTTTTAGAACCCAATTAGATCATCTGACCATCACTTAATGTTCTCTGTGTTAATTTATGGGGTAAATCAATACAAATATTACTTTAACAAAGAAAACAAATTGAATTAATATATTCATACACACTATATTACCATTTTTATTCCATTTACCCATCTATCATGCGCAGTCATGCTTCTTTTCTCATTTCTTTTATCCATTCCATTCAACATTGCAAAATGTTTTTAAATAATAATTAATGAAGAAGATGAATTTGAACTTGAAAACTTTTATTAAATTTGTTTGAAACACAGGGGCACACTCGGCACATCATATTTTGTCAAAGAACATTTCTTATGCTCTAAGTGTTTGTGAACAAAGATACATTAAAAATATGAAGTCTTTTCTTCATAGCTTGTTTGAATTACTTGATAGTAATATCATAGAATTTTGAAGGAATTCAAAGATAATGCTGAACATATTGTCTTTTTAAAATCCTTTTATCACAAATTAGAACATGTATATGTTGCCGTCATATTCAAGAATTTAGATGTACATATGTACATTAATGTAGCCTACATGTACATGTTTGTGAAAGATGGATACAAAAATATAAATCTTGAATGTATTTTGTATTGATTAAAGACATCTTATTAACACCACCAGATATAAGAAATTAAAACCCTAAAGGTTTGTGAGACCTTTTCCACGATTCAAAAGATTAATGCATGGGTGTAAAAGTGATAAAAATCTTAAGTGGGTGAGAGTGTGAAATACTCAAAAAGGCTATCCTTCCTTAAAAGTTATGATTTAGTTTTTAGGAGATCAAAATTCCCAAGCTGGCTCCATAACATGTACAGTGTATGCTGTAATCATTTACCATCATAATATGACATTTAAATAGAATATCAAAAAAACCTCACATGGAGAGCTTGATAGCATACATGTACATGTGCTAAGGTCTGCAGCATCTATGAGTTGCAAAAGCCAGCTTCTGGTGCATCTACTACCATATAATTTCATTAGACTCATTCCAGGAACTAGTACACTATTATGATTTACATATTTAGCATCCTGCCAATGTTGGGGACATCAACTGGCAAAATACCAAAGTTGATAATACCAGGGGTCTGGCTTGAAGACTAATTACATCAAATTCAGTACAAACAAGTAAATTCCTAGAAGGGACCCAGTTGAAATGTTCATATCCCTGTATACAACAAGTTTCCTAACACAGTATATATTCTCCTTTTGGTCATTTCTTTTTTCACATCTTGCATTGGTTTTATATGGGGTTGTCCCGTACGTCACACACTTGTCCCGTACGTCACATTTCTTAATTTGATTATGTAATCAACACAGAATTTTTGTAATTTTTGTTGAACCTATTTTTTGTTAGGTATTCATCTAAATTAGAACTTCCTAGAATATCTTTAAAAAAAAAAAAAATTTTCATAATTAAAATTAAACAAATTGTGATCAAATTGTGACGTACGGGACATCACATTTTGGAACCTACCTCATTTGCATAATTAATTAATTTTGAAAGTTTTTATATTTTTTTCCTATTTTCTAGCATGATGGTCTACAATTCCTGAGATATTTAATTTTAAACAAACAATTCAAACGAGATACAAAAATAAAAATGTAATGTCCCGTACGTCACGCTAATTAATACAAATCGAAGTTCGTGACCTTGGCACTCGTCGTATTTTGATTATTTTTTTATTTTTTTATCAGATTCATAAAATTCATAGTTTCAGCTTTAAAATGAGATATAGTTTGTTAAATATATATAAAGATGAAATTTGACCCCCAGAGGGGACAATAGCTTGGACCTGCCCTTGAGCACATTATGCTAATACCTGATGCAGCATTTTCTCTCTCTCTCGATACCTTACATTTGCATGTGCGTTTTCAAGAAAAGGTACATGACTGTACTTCATTTTTTAAGAATTTGATACCGGTATATACATGTACTCTTCAGATTGTGTGTGTGTGTGTGTATTCTCTTAATAAAGAGCATGAATAGATTATCAAATGAAAACAGACTCCTGGGACCCATTTCACAAAGCCTTTTTTCAATGACAAATGACTGTCATTTGTCATTGATGACAAGTTTTGTGAATGGGCCCTGTTATGAAGATCAATTATATGAAGAAACGGTATTCCAGTAAAAATTGAACCTGATAATGATATGCAGAAAGCTACAGAGGGGTCATTACTATGAAAAATGAGTGTATTAATGATGTACATGTACTGTATGAGTAATAACCAATCTCTAAAGAGGCCACAGTTGCAACCACATCAAAGTTTTTTAATCAACAGGAAAAATATTCATTACAATTTTGTAATAAACTTTGGCTAAGCATGGCTTACTGCCTTACTCATCACTGCTGCCCAAGTGTAGCAATCATTGTTCAAATCTGAGTCAAATATCATATTTAATTTAGGCAGACAGGTCTACACAGACTGAAAGACAGCATTGAGTGAAAAATATGTGATTTAAGTAAACATGAAGAACAAATATTATGGTTACATGAAATATAAATGAACTACACACATGTACACACTGTCATAAAAAGGGTGAAAAGTCACTTGGTTTTCAAAGAGGAAGTTTAAACAGTTTAAACTGGGCAAGATCTAAGATTGTTTTTTTAGTGATATTGCCTTATCATAGTAGTGATCACAGAATATTCACAAGTCACAACCACAGTTACAAATTCAATTTATGCACAATCATCACATGTGAATATTATAGGTTCAAGAGAATCTACAATTGACTTTTAGACATTCAACACATTGGAAAAGAACTACAAGTACCAGTACTTTGCTACTTTGCTACTTTACTACGCCTAAATTAATGGGTCCTGTGTGCTCACTGGCACCCTAATTAGCGACTTTTTAGAGATAGCACTTGAGTACAAATTACCCCTGATTAAGTATCCACAGATCTTTATGGAGACGTCTCACTTTGTGCATTTAAGAATTATCACTGCTAAAGTGCTATGGAGGTGCTTCATGAAGACGTTTTGTTAGCCCTCTTGAGAAGAATATTTCCACCTTTGTATCATAGAATTATAGATTATGATTACATAAGCTTCGTGAATATGTATCAAGTCATCATTGATGGATTTTACGGTTTTGTACAAATTACCTTTATCTGCCCATGCACAGAAATGCCTCTCTGAAGTGGCTTACCGGTAATCATTTTGAGTTTGTCAACAAGGGTCTTGTACAAAGCAAGGGGATTTCCCCCTATTCCATTCCAGATCATACCTAGTCTAGAGTGGAGCCCCGCCCAATTATTAGGTAACTTCATCTCCACAATGCTGGCTTAAACCCTGACTGCACTTGCCCAAACAACTAAGATTATACATGTACATGTACACTCAAACCTGCTGTAACGACCACCTGTCTACAAAGACCACATTCTTTGGTACCCTTGAAAATGGTTTATCATAACATGTAAAAGGAACCTGTACATGCATGTAAAGACCACCTGCCTATACAGACCACTTTTCTTGTCTCCTTTGGGTGGTCTTTATAGACAGGTTACACTGTACATGTAAATGTAAGGCTTGACAAATTGGTTGCCCAAAAACTCAAAATGAAATTGGAAACAAAATAAGTTAAAATAAGTTAAAACCAGTAAGCTATAAGGTAAGTTCGGTATATCCTTTCTCTACGATTTATATCGTTTCAGCAATTGAAATGAATTTTTAAAGGAATGCATCATAGTATTCAGATCACAAATAGTTGATGATTAATTTATGATGAATTGATGATTAGATATGTGGGGAAAAAGTGTTCATGTCCTTTTACAAAGTCAAACAAATCTGTAACACTCGCACCGGAAACCAGTCATGATCAGAGTATCCTAAATCATGAACTAAATTTGTCAGATTGTATCAGGATTGCAAGGGTGGAGGTGCTGGTAATAGCAATAAACTATTTCCTGGAACTGTTATGACACCAGGTAATTAGACTAACAGAGGAAGACCATGGGGGTTAACAGACCAAGAGCAGAAATATTGGGGGAAGCCTTTAATTTGCTATTTCATTGTTGTGAATTTTGGGGGAAATCAATTAGTCTAAAACAACAGTCTCTATAACAAGACCATTTTGGTCAAGCCACTTTGTTTATAATATCTTTAAAGTGGGTAAGGGGAGCAATGTAAAATGATTTGGTATGGGGTTCAATGAATCTTCTTTTCAAAATATAGTTTTCCTAATAAAGGTAACAAAGGTTAACTTTTGATTGGGTCATATCTATTCAGGCTTTTTCTAGATATTTTATTGCATTTTTTTGCTCTAGTTTATGCTTCCGTGTTACTGTGATTTTTTGTGGATATGTTATTGATCTTTTTTACAAATTTTGTTTGGGGGGGGGGGGGGGGGCGTCTCTTACATAACTCAGTGTATGGGGATACTACTTGATTCTATACCCTAACACAAGGTATACTATAGTATTGAGTAAAACAAACTTGGCAGATTAAAACAATCAGAGGAAAGTCTGTTTCTAGTACTTCTCACTGATGGTAATGTAAACAGTATGGAAAAGAAAGAAAAATAACAAGTAAAATAAGGACAGTGTATAATACATGTATGTAGTCTAGCATTTAGCTTGCAAAGAACAGAGTTCATATGAAATGGGTACATCAGCTAGCAATAAAATAATACAGACTGGAATGTTTCTCAAATGACTACAAAAGAATGATTACAAAAAACATTTCATAACAAAAGCACACCAAGGCTCTTTCTACAAACAGCTTCCTCCTTATATCATCAGGTCAAAACAATAGGTTTTATTTGTAATGTAACCAAATTAATGCAAACGTCTTTGTGAAGTACCTCGATACAAATTATTTCATTCACCTGATAAGAATAACAGTATTTCAATAGACGGAATCCAAACTGCATACATAACTTGTTGCCAGGTAGGACAACCATTATGGCTTGCCCTACCTAGCAACACTTAATATATGTAGTTTGCATTCTGACTGGTATTGAAATACTATTATTCTTATCAGGTGAATGAAATAATTGGTATTGAGGTACTTCACAAAGACTCATGTAGACTCATGTATCACAAATTTGGTTACATTACGAAAATGGCCTATTGGAGAAAGAGGAAGTAACCTCAGAGAAATTTTACCCATCAATTTCACGTTCTGAAACAACAATTTCACTATTTTCACATGTAACTTACAGGTATGTTTCTTTTCACTGATTGTCTTGATGATATTTATGAGGTGAATAATTGTTGACAGCACGTAAAAGTGAGAGGGTAACTTTATAAAGCCACTGTTACAAATATTTTGTCTACAACAATAATCACAAAAGGTCAGAGTCACAAGACTAGGGGACAGTTGAGGACTACATGGGGTGTTCATTGGGGTTCAATTATAAAACAGGACATACAGCGCCCTCCAATGAACATCAACCCTGTGCCAGCAATCCAACTATAAAAGCCGGTGAAAGTTCTGTTTTCAGCTCAGTTCAACCATTTGGATCTATACCAGGGAGATGGTAATTAGTCAGTAACAGTTGCTTTTAAAATCAACCTTTAATTTGGCCTGACTTGTTGACTTTCCTGCTTGGACATAATGATGAAGTTTGTTAGAGCAAAGCCGGTTAATTACCATGATGAAATCTTCAACTTGTGGCAAGTGTATCTACTGTTAATTAATCTTATTGCATTGCTAAATACTTCATTCTTGGTAGGATTCCTCCAAAACACGTTGTAAAGGTGTTTAAACTGGATATGTCTCGTCATGTGCGGCCACCAACCTAAGGTGCTGATTTTAAGTTTGTTTTAAGCGCAGATTTAAAAGTATTTAAGGAAGGTTGGGCTAATCCTAATCTATCAACTGATAGATGATCATACATGTACGTATATGCATGAAAACTTGAGTAACGGAGTATATTTATAATTAGAGCTGCGTAGTACTAACCATGCAAAAAGATGACTTCATAAAACATCTAGATTTTAAAATAACAACTAAACTACCACAGTATTGGTGTAAACACATTTATGATACAACAAAGTGTGCCAGAGTAAACAAAAATCAAAATAACAGACTCTAGATTAGGATTAAGCGGGTTGGGAATAGAGTCATTTCAAAAGAAGGAAGAGATACCAAAAGCTTTTTCAAGGACACGTACAAGTCGAACATATACAGGTCTAGTTGTCTTTTTCAATGAGACATTGTCCATGTTTGTTTAAAGGTAATACAAAGTTTTGGTATGGGATCATGAATTTGTTTCAAATGAACATATTGGAAGCATACATGTATGCAATCCTACAATATTTAGTGATCGTTGTTAAGGTTGAAATTGAGTCGAAAGTGATAAAATTGTAGTAATTAACTCTTTATGTTGTATAGCTCCCTCTCAAGGTCAAAATATTTATTTAACTATAAAACAATGTTTCTTGACTATAATCGACCGATTGGCTGTTTCTGTTTGGAAATTATATATCACAACGCAGCTACTATTGTATGGCCGTAGGCGCTATTTGAAATTTATCAAAATTTACCGGGAGCACCAGTAAATTTTTATATTAATTTTTTCTCGAAAGCAGAAGTGTTTTAGGGGGTAAATTTTCGAGTGCTTATAATACATCCACATGGGCATCCAAATATATCAAAATTGTAAAGAATCACTTTCCAGCCATTTCTCAAAATTTCCCAATACTTTGTATTACCTTTAAATGAAATGAAAAATGACTTTTGATTAGCAATCGACCTTTGAATCTCCTTCACAGTCTTTTAAAACGAAAGTGAAATACCAGAGGTACATCACTACGCTTCTCACTTCAGATTCCATAACGATCTCTGCATGCATGTGCATCTCTTGTATTTGCATTGCCATTGTAAATATAATAAAGACATTGAGTGCTATGGACAGTGATTTAATTATGAGCAAAAGATCATATTAAGGGCAGTTTATTGACACAAAGTACACTGTACTATAAAAACAACAAAATTAACCAAAATCGAAACCCTAATTTTCTTAGCTATACATGTACATGTACACATATTTTTTGCACTGATTGTGTTGCTTCATAAATGTATGCTAGACGTGTACCGTACTTGTTTAGTCCTTTGTGCTACAGCAGGAATACAAAATTAAGAAACTAATTTTCTACATATATCCATTTTTTGAACTGCACAAAAGTGGCGAAAAAGTGGCATAATTTTATTTTCATTAAAATTTTTTTTTGTGGGAATACTCCTCTTCTTCTTCTTCTGGTATACTCCTCAACGTTCTGTAAGGAACCAAGCGAGGAGGATGGGGGGTGCGCACTGTGCTTGTTTAGTTCTTATTGCTTGAGTCTTGGTTGCGGAAAAAGTTGGTTGCTTGGAGTTTGAAGGTGTCAATGTTTGTGGTCCTTTGGATGTCGGAGGGTAGTGAGTTCCAGTCCTCGATGGTACGTGGAATGTAGGAGTGTTTAAAACAATTGGTGCGGGTGGAGTATTAATTAAAGGAGTTTCCTGAGGTACGTCTGGTGGCTCGTGTAGCTGGACGCAGGTAGTCCGACACCGGCAGGGCCAAGTGCCCCCCCAAGGCTTTGTGCAATATACAGACCCTCAAAACTTTCTTCGAATAGAAAGCAAGTCCCATTTCAACCCCACCATTAGTTTTGTCGCGCTGGTAGTTTGCCTGTAGTCATTGCATACCATTCTGGCTGCCCTTCTTTGAACCTTGCCTATTTCCTGCGTGTGTTCTTTCGTATATGGGTCCCAGACACTAGAACTATATTCTACAATTGGACGGACTAGGGTTTTGTAAGCTAAGGATTTAGTTTGTTTAGTACATGATATAAGGTTTCTACGGATGAATCCATTGACCTTATTTGCAGATGATGTTATGTTAGAAATGTGTTTATCCCACTTTAGATCATTGGAGATCTCTACCCCAAGGTACGAGTGAGAGGGGGTTTCCTGTAATACGGTACCTCCGATGGAGTACTTGGTTATTACAGGGGATCTAGAAGCGTTAAATCTAAGAACATGGCATTTTTGGGGGTTTAGTTGCATTTGCCACTTATCCACCCATGCAGAAAGTCTGTCAAGGTCGTCCTGTAGTCTGGTAGCGTCAAGTTGAGTTTTGATGCTAGAGTATAAGATACAGTCGTCAGCGTATAGTCGTACAGTTGAGGATAACTCGTCTGGTATGTCGTTAACGTAGATTAGAAAGAGTAAAGGTCCGAGCACTCCTACTGAAAGTTGAAGATCATACGGGGTTCAATGTTCAGTCATGACTTCATTAAATTGCAAAGGCATGCATTACATGCAATATGAGAGTCAGGACTCCAAACTAACTTTTTGTTTGGTTGGGGGGGGGGGGGGGTCCGGATTAAAATATTTAGAGTGTATGAATATAAGCCCTATAGTATATGCGGCAACCAAACAAAAAGCGGGGCTTAGATTTTGAGCGCCGATGTGAGAATTATGGCACAAGAAGTAGCAATTGCATTGTAAATTGAATCTCAACGACAGGTTAAAGGCCACATCAGTTCAATGTTCAGTCGTGATTTCATTTACAAATTGCAAAGTCATGCGTCACATGAAACTGTTTAATCCAAATAGTTGCAAATTCTAGATCGTGTGTGTACACACATATATAGGCCTACGGTATGTTTACATGTGTATGTATTGTAATGATATCGATGAGAAGCTAGCGAACAGGATGTTAGTATCTTTGGCGGATCTCTGGGAGTTTCCGACACGATTTTTACTCCTACAACTATTATAGCAGTCTAACTAATTAATGCTTTGTGCATTTTACACATACACTGTACATGTAATAGACACTTTATATAAATTGTTAAACCAATGTACATGTATGAGTAAAGCATTCTAAACACATGCATGTATTGTGTGAGCACTTTATAAATGTAGACACTTTTATTGTTACTCTTTCCAGTCCAGCATTCTAAGCGATGTGTGAGCAGTTTACTTAAATGATACTTTACAGTAGCCTTTAAATCCCCACTGCACTACAATGCCTAATCGGTGTATGTTGGTCCCCCATGATCCTCATTTCTTATGTTAATTGAGAGCTGAGTTGATGAGATGGCCACCTGTCAGTGATCACCCTGGGTGGTCTAATCCCTCCAGGCCAAACTAGTACAGATGGCCTTTAAAATTACCTGAACCTGAACAATCACATCAGGATAAATGGAGGAGAAAGTGCATCCTGTACTTGTGTCTTTCATGAGGTACACTTGGTCAATATGTTTCTATTCCTTGCATTACAAATTAATCTGGCAGACTATTTTTCATTTTGAAAGCAAAGTAACCAGTTCATTTTGAGAAAAAAAAAAACCTAAGCTCATCTGTACTAGTTTGGCCAGGAAGGATTAGACCTCCCTGCAAGGTCACCGACAGGTGGTTATCTCATCAAATCAGCTCTCAATTAATACAAGAAAAAGAGGATCATGGGGGACCAACAAGTACTGATTAGGCATTGTTTGCTATATAGAGGGTGCAAGTAGCTATAAGTAGTGCAGTAGGGCTTTAAAGTAACCAGTGCATTTTGAGGAAAAAAACCTAAAAGGGCATCTAGGTAAATAGTTTGTGAGTCATACAGTACACGTAATCACATAGGTTGATTGTGTTGGCTCTATCTAATGAAAGTTGTGTTTGACATGATAATGATTCTCAATTTGAGTTTTAAGATATCAATTGCTACTAGTACTAGTTTATAAATAAAGTGAAAGCAATCATGAATAATTTGTGACTGATTGGATGTCTTGTGATATAAATCAATCACAACACTTTCAAAAACAAGCTATCAACCTTCCTTGTAGTTCACCTAAAAATAGACCATTCCAGCATGACACAAGGAAGTTCTGACCTATGTATGGTTAATCGGACAATGTATTCTTTAAATTACGACACATTACTTCCACTCTTCCTGAAATGTACTGAATGTCATTTTTTTTAAACAGGAATAAGGAAATCCTCAAATCGAATTGTATCTAGAATGTTAATATCAAGTTCATGACAATCAAAGTAGATCCCATAGGAGGTACCGGTATAGGGGTTAAGGACCTCACATCAGCTTCAAAATCATAACTGACTTTTATCACCCTTTGAATACTCTCAACTTATAAGAACAGAGAACTATGGCGGGCCGAATGAATGGAAGAAGGTGGCAAGCATCACATCAGCACAGCTCACATCGCAAATCAAATCACATCTATTATGTTAATAATACCAAGTTGATTTTTACCCTAACAAACCTTTTACTCATAGTCTCAACTCACAGGAACAGAGAAATACAGCGAGCTGATAACACGGGAGGGAGCAAGCGTCACATCAGCATGGCTCACATGGACATCCCCCCACCTCAGAGCGGCGATGCCCCACCCTGTCCAACAAATATCAAAATTACCCTGCAATTTATTTCTGGAATTGACTTTAAACCCTTTCAATCTCTCTTTTATGTCACAGGAGCCGAGAACTACAGCTAGCTGATAACATGGAAGGCGGGAGCGAGCGTCACATCAGCACAGCTCTCATCGACATCACCCCACCCACATCCCCTAAACATACGATTGAAGATGCCCCGCCCCTATCTACTACCACCACTCCAGACATCTCGGAGAAACCATTTGACAGCATGGAAGCAGTCAGGAATGAGGTTTGTAAACCTTTTCCATGATTCAAATAATAATATTTATAACGGAAATAGAAAAGTGAAAAGAGAATTCAATATTTTGACCTCAAATATTGTTAAATGTACGTACATGTAAAAGAAAATGTCATTCACACTGAGCTTAACATGAAGTTGTCTATTGTATAAAATTATGTATAACATAAAATATATTTAAAAAACACTAACACCAACATTAACAACAACAAAAACAATACATATACAATCAAGAAAGTTGTCTGGATGTTTGAAATTTAAAAATTTGGATCTCAATACAAAATGTATACACCAACCCATGAACCGCTGAATAACCCCCACCCCCCATGACAAAATAATAAATCATATTCCATGAACTTCTGCCAAATAGGTTAATACAAGTTGATTTCATCAGCTTCATGTATGATCCAGGTTAATGCGATATAGGTCTACTTGAATCCAAGGCAGGAAATGAATGCTAATTTTAGACAATTGTTTTCTCTGTTTTTTATAAAACATTCTATTATTGAGATGACCCGGTTTATTCACCCTGTTTGGCATTCTTCCCCGTTCGTCAGATTTAATTGAATTAAGCTACAGGTGCAAGTACCATTGCACTGGCTGTAAGCTTTTATTCACTGAATGAAATTACATCAGGAGATATTTAAAGGGATTGGGCATCTTTGTCTCAGATTCGAAACAAATTCCTGGATTTAGCTCATATTGCAATCATCATTATAAACATTTAAATCAGTCAGGAATCCCATGACGTTTACAAGCTGATCGCCTGTCTGATTATCAAGATATCTATGATTGGAATTCAAAAACGGTTTAAAAAACACTACAGTGACCAAAATGACCATATTGTTGTTGATGGGGAACAATTTGAACACTCTTTCTAGCATCAGAGCATACATTTACATACTGTACATGTATACGCCAATCAAATCTCCTTTGCTGATACTGGCGAGTGGTGACGATTAGAAATATTACCCCTGACCAAAAGTGACCAAAACGTTGTGAGTAGAGTCAATAAGATAAAATATTACCTCGGAAAAGCTATTCAAACCTTCCCCACCAAAAATGTTAGATTAAATTTCCCTTTCTCCTCGTGTACTTTATATACATGTACTAATGCAATTTTTCAATGACTTTTTCCAATGATGCATCACATAAAATCAAGTAAACACTGGTGTCACTAGATAGCATCGCGGATTGTGAATCTACCGTATTGTAGCTATTAACTTAAACCAGAAAGCAAATGTTTTGAGCCGAAGAATGTGAACTGTGGACTTCACATTCATCATTTATATCATATGTTTAGCTTTAAAAAACAGCAATGTCATCCTCCCTAAAAATAGAAACAATCATGTTTGGAGCATACATTGATAGATTTGACAATGACTGATCTAAAAATTAGACTTCCAATGACAAATTTATTTGGATCAGTAAACTATCACTTGTAAACTGATTTGCACAGAAAGAGTTACTAGCATTTCAATTCCTTTGTGATGCCAGAGACAAAAAACAACTTTGCTGCCTGTCTATTAAAAAAGGGAGAACAAATAATCAATGGATGATTTCTTGCTCACAGGGTCAAAAGGTCAATAACTCAGTATGTCGACAATGTCATGTTGCTAGGGTAACCAAGCAGGGAATAACAATACTTTCATTTTACTGCCCTGCTCTGCTGGATATCTGACGGGTTGGGGAGGAGAGGTCCGTGTCAAACAGAAAACAAAAAATGAAGTTGTCAAAAACTGTTTTAAAACACTGTGAGAAACACTGCAGGAGACATTTTCACAATGTATCCAATCATTTTTTGGTTTCACACTTTGAGGGTTCAGTGACACAAAGACGTAACTCCATATTTTGCCAAAATGTTCATTAAATGTGGGCTTTTCAGGAAACACAAAGACTTATCTCCACCCAACACCCCATTAAAGTCAATGGCTAGTGAAACATAGACTTAACTCCTTTAGGCCCAAGTGCTCAGTGCTCATAAACCACTTTTTCTAAAAATGGCCAAAATGGAGTTACGTCTTTGTGTCACTGACCCCTCGACTTCATATTTGTAAAGATGTATGCAGTTTTATAACATGTAACCCATTTCTGCTAATGAGAAAAGACACTCAGGTTAACAGTTTAGGAGATATGCCTATCACGGTCAAATGTGTGTAAGGGTTAGTTTTGTTATTCTACTCCTCAAATTCAAATGAAATTATTGAGCAAATCACACTGAAAAGGATCCTTTTCATACTTTGATTCTAATCCTCAGTAATTTAATCTTCTTTTCTCTCTATTTCTCTTGTGTTTTCAGGTCAGGGAGTTCTTTAGCAAGTGCAGAGAAACGCTTGACATCAGAGAGCAGGCCCTCCTACAGCAAGTCTCTGAGGAGAGAAAAGTCATCAAGCCCCCTCTGTTGACCAAGAAGAGAAAGGCAGCAAAGAACCACACACATCAGCTCAAGCTGAATCCGTTGGGGTCGATCGAGGAAGGGAGCGGAAGCGACGACAGAGACAGCAAACCCTACAACAACAAGGAAGAGGAGAAACAAAATGGCTGCAACGACCGCAACGAATCAGAGGTCCAGATGAATGCCAAAGACACTCTGAAGATAAAACGGGGACGGAAGCTGAAGACTGCCAGGCATGTTGACATGAAGGATGAGAATGGATATCATCCTACCACAACCACAAATCTGACTAAGTTTCATTTGAGTAAAGCGGACAAGAAGGAGATGAAACAATTTGAGAATGCTGTCCAGAATTTGGGACTGATCTACTTAGGAAACGCAGATCCTTCAAAAACAATCGCAGTAGCAAGGCCTGCACTGGTGTGCGCAAAGTGCACTGCTAAAGTGAAAGCTATTGACAAAAGGGGGAAAGAATGCAAACAGGGAGCAGACAGCTTCGCAGCTAACATGCAAACACCCGATGGAGGATCGATCCCTTGTGAGATCCTTGATAATGATAATGGGACCTACACCATCACCTTCAGACCAAAGGTCGCAGGGACACACCAACTCAACATCTCCGTCTCAGGTCAGCCAATCAAGAGCAGCCCTCTCCAGGTCAAAGTTCAACCTGTCAGGTTACAAGCCAAGAGCTCCTTTGTTGGTGGCCCATGCATGTTTGGGCTGGACATCCCCAACAGGTACAGGGTTCCTTTCGGGGACAAACGCGATGAGAGCGAGATGGAGAGAGCACGTCTCACTCCTGATATGATGAACATTGTAGTAAGGGATCAAGATGGAAAACTCACAGATTCTTCAGTGATAGGCTGTGTGTGTAATGACAGGGAAGTGTCAACCTACAATGTTCGCTTCTTGCCGGTGTCTCCAGGGGATTACGACATCAATGTGACTCTAAAGACAACGGGCGATGTTATCGCTCAGCAAGTCATACCAGTGCATACAAGGGAGCAGATAGGCCGTAGCGGAAGTGGTATAGGAGAACTGCTCAACCCGACAGACCTCACCGTAACCCCGCACGGAGACATCTTCGTCGCAGACACCGTTGAGAACTCTCGCATCCAGCGTTTCTCCTCAGATGGCAGGCACCTAGGTCAGTTTCCTGTGGACTTCCAAGAGCCTGCCTTGATAGGTTCAGACTCTTCTCACATCGCAGCAGTGTTCCTCGGCTCAAAGCAAGTAGTCGTCTACACCTACGATGGTTTCCCTGTCCATCAGTTTGGACACGACCAGCTTACCCATCCTCACGGTATCGCTTTGAACTCCCAAGGGAACATCTACGTCATTGACCTCGCCCTTCAATGCCTTCTCATCTTCACCAAAGTGGGAAAGCTCATCACCCGTCTTGGTCAGGAAGGATCCAAGCCGGGGGAATTCAACCACCCCCATTTCCTCTCCATCGGCTCCGACGATCACATCTTCGTGAGTGAAGCCCGCAACTTCCGCATCCAGGAACTCAGCAGCATCGGCTCGTACGTCAAAGAGCTCCGGTCAAAGGACAAAATGGCGGAACCGGGGTCCATCGCCATAACGACAGGAGGGCATCTTCTGGTGCACGATGAGAAGAGCCAGAAGATACAGATTGTTAATCTTGACGAGAATCGGTTTGCAGGAAACCTCCCTCTGGAGCTTATCCAGCCAAACACTGGACGTATCGATGTGACACAAGATGGTTATATCATTATTCTAGACATGTTTAATCACTGCCTCTGGCGATATCGTATACCTTACGAATCTTAGGCAGAAGTTATTGTTTGTTTGGTTTGAAAAATGTATCAATATTATACAAGAACTTGTGTGTAATATACACAGATTAACAAAGATATATTCACTTGTTTGTGCCTAACCAAATTTACTGCAGTATTGTAAGAATCGGGAACTGATTGTGTATGAATGTATCGAGTACTGAGTATTAAAACACATGCAGATGTACATGTATGTGATGTGTTAGTACAACCGTTTATGGACAGTGGAAATGAACATAAAATGCTTTATTTCAAGGTCAAATGTGCCTAAGCTAATCAATTGCGAGTAAAATTCCATTATTACTGGCAAAAAATGTTTTATTTTTCGATAAAGATTTATTCCGTTAAGGCCATCTTCTCAAATTGCTTTTGGCTTTTTTACAGTTTTATTTAGAGGAAATATTAAACAGATCAATATAAATCTAAGAAATATTGATACCAACTTCGAATCAAAATAGACAAGTACCCTAGTTGATACTGATGTAACAGAAACTAACCCTCCTGGACTTTATCTGTTTGTTTTCATGGTTTATCTTTCTTCCCCTGACACTCTAGACTCATTTCAAATTATTTTATTTCCAATTCTCAACAAACATATACATGAACCAAAAACGTTTGCTCTCTACCAAAGTATTCATGTTCTTTAAAAATAGTTTGCAAATTTTGTGTGCATCTTTCTAGCGTTTCTATTAAAATGGGTTCATTCATAGCTATGTTTTTGTCTATGCTTTTAATGTAATTCATTGTCATCGATATGCAGTGGTACATGTGACATGTTGCAAAGAAGTCGTAATTGTACAAACATTTATTTGTTCCTTATAGACACATGATCAATTTCTTAAATGTGACCTACCAAATAAACAAATTATGATCAATCTGGATACATGTAGATGTACATGCAGAATACAATTCAGAAATAGCCTTTTTAACGCATAAATGTTCTGGTCTAGATGTGCTTAAATATGTTCAGTTACCTTTATATTTTGCAGGTGCATGAAAACATTTCTCTTTTAGAAATTGGTTGAGCTATATTTGAGATTTAAACAAATTCACACATACATGTACTTGTAATGTTTGGAATTTAAAGAAATGGATTAAATTATCAGAATGTAAATACAAATCCTTCATTTTTCCTCTTGTTTCAATGTGAATGTTTGAAAGTATGTACAACAAGGCACAAAGCATGCCTCAGCACTGGCCTAATATCTAAAATTATCCCCCAAAACTAGATCTGCCAAAGCAGTGATGCATTTTGTAATATAAAGTTGCCTGACTCAGACCATCCAAGATCTTGCAATAAAATATTCAAATGGATTACAAAATAAGCCAGGGCCCTGTTTCATAATACTTGATATCAATAACAAGTTATAAGCTACTGAAATCATGGCATCTGATTGGCTGAGAGCAAATTTGTCATAGAAATTTAGCAATTGCTATAGATACCAAGTTTTATGAAATGGGCCCCTGATGAATGTTGCAGTGTTGAGTCATGGTGAAGGTTGATAAAAGTAGAGAAAAATTAAATACAGGTAACACATACAGTTTGAAACATGAATAAATTATCTTCTTGTATATTTTAGTCCATTAACAGACTGATTGACCCTGAATAGGAAAATACATTTGCCAAAAATAATATTACTGGCAAGACAGCCTTTTACTTCTATGAACGCAAACTTGAAAGAGCCTACCATAATATCAGGGGTGATAGTGAGTAAAAAAAAAAAAAAAAGGATTCAGGAAGAAAAAAAATGGCGTCAAAATTTTGAGTTAGAAAATTGGGAAAAAAGGGGGGAAAAAAAGGGAAAATCAGGAAGATAAAAAAAAATCGGGAAAAAAATCAGGGGAAAAAAAAAAATCAAGAAAAAATCAGGAAACTGATTTAAATCGGGTAATTATAAGGCAATTATAAGGCCTGTAATTTATAAGGAAACCTGTGTCCCTTTCAATTTTCACATCAACTCTAAATACCAATCTGGGACCCGTTTCAAAATGCCTTTTTTCAATGACAAATGACCAAAATTAGTGACAAATCTGTTTAAAACCAATCTGAAGCAGGGATTTCAGTAGCTTATAACAAAAACTGCCATTTGTCACTGATGACAAGTATTTTGAAACGCCCCCAGTTCTCTAAATTGTGACCTACCAGTATCAAGGAAAAGATTGGACAAGAATATAACTTTGAAAAGAACTGCCAATGAAATTCAAATTCTGTGAGTGAAATGTTATGGCAAGGAATATGGAAATCCAGCTGAAGCAAAATTCATTCATTAAAGGGAGTGGGTCGTCAGTTTCCATGTGCAGAAGGCCATAATTAGCTGACACCAGACAAGGTGGAAATACTATTAATGAGTGTACAAGACAAGTCTGCATAGCAAACCCTTAGGCCTATCAAGAAATGCCCCCTAGTCTCTCGGAGAGTCTTCGGGTGAGGGAAAAGTGAAATATATTGACTTTACCATATAGGGAAATGCAAAACATTACATAAGGCCTGTTGGTCATAAAACTGAAAGCTTATCCTGGTGATTGACAACACCTGTTATTTTGTGTTGAATCTCCATGAGAGCCCACTCCTTTGTATCTTTAAAAACCAGATTGGCGTTATATCTGCAGGTATCAAAATATATAGGTTAAGGTCCTGCTGGCTCTCTGCAGATAAATCACTCTTCAGTCAATATCCTACACTAACCATGAAATTCCTCCATGAACAAAACATTACAACTGACCCTAGCACTATATTTTGGGAGAAGTAGAGCCTGGAGCAATGGTTGTCAGAGTATTTACATCTTAACATCATCATCATCATTATCATTTTCATCATCAACACCAACACCATCACCATTAACCACCATCACCGTTATCACCATCATCATCATCATCATACTTCATTTCAGATGCAATTTTGACTTGTTACCTTTTTGTTAAAATGAAAGATTGTACTTACGGCTTGTCCTGAGGAAGGATCTATAAAGTCAGCCCAGTAACCAGCTTCTTTTAGTTTCCTACAAATCTCCTTTGCACTCATCACAAACTACAATCAAAGAAACAAATTAGATGAAAGGAAATGATATAGCCCAAGTTTGCTTGAATAGAGCACAGTGGTCGGATTGTTCTAAAGCTCTGAGAACAGATCATTTAAAGACTGTCAACACTACTGGGTCAGAAGGGATTAGACCACACAGCGAGGTCACTGATAGGTGGCTATCTCATTAACTCAGCTCTCAACTAACATAAGAAAAAGAGGATCATGGGGGACCAACAGGCATCGATTGGGGAAGTTTTCAATATAGAGGGAGCAAGTATAGCTACAAGTAGGACAGTGGGGCTTTAAACAGAGATTATTACAAAAGGAGAACCATCTGAACACAGAACTTTGGCCAACTTGCTTTCTGTTTGGTCACAACATGGTTTATATTCTTTTGTTTTGTGCTTGTCCAACAATGCAGTATTCGCCATATTGTGCCCAACTCGATGGAACCGGGTTGGCCAATCTCTCATAATCAATGGTACTGATTACAAGAAGGCAATGGCTCCCTCTGTTGTCATGAAATAGGATATGTGTGCTTGTAAAATGGCCACCCGAATGTGAACTACAAGTACATAATCATATAACTGAATTCAATGACAAGCATAATAATACACTGCAAAGTGCTTTGACCAATTACTTTATATGTGATACAATTATGTATAAATTACAGTTCCCTTTTCTGATGGTCAGACTAATACAAATACATGTAATAATGTTTTTAATCATATAGATTGTTGCAGTTTATGAAACCACCTTGAATTTTAAGTAAAAAGATTGTCCTTGTCCAAAAGGATGAAAACAAATTAATAAAATATAAACAAATTTGAGAAAAATCATATACAGCACTGAAAGGATTCATTGGACCCTATAATCCCACCACTGCCACCAGAGGAAACATATTGGAAGAGAATGGAGATAGTTGTAAAAAGGGATGAGTGAGGTCTTACCCAGCATAAAACCCTCGGTGTTAATACTGGACAAAGGGCTGACTTTGGAAAATTAATTCTGAGGCATTGCTTTGTCACTCAAACTTTTGGACTGGTGGTAAACAAATAAACAAACAAACAAACAAACTCATGTTGAGAAGCCTGGGCCCCTCTTATAAAGAGTTGATATTTATCGCAACTTATTTGCGATCGATACCAATCGCAACTATGTACATAAGAGATAGGAGACTGCAAACTGGCAATTGGGATTGATTTGGATCAATCCTAACTCCTTATAAGACAGGGCCCTAGAGATGGGAACATGAAGTAGATCCCTCAAAGTACTCACATGTTCTAGAAGTTCATCCCTCTCCTCCTCGACTTCAGACGACCATGTTGACATGTCGTGCTGTGTTCTCTGGCACATGGTGACCACGGTCAAACTGACCTCGGCTCCAACATCACTGCTTGGAAACAGCTCACTAAATCCTACAGTGAAAGAAAGAAAAATAACTTTTGAAATGGTGAAATTTTACAAAGCAGATTGATCCTAACATGGGGAACACAGTTAAACCAGAGCTGCCAACCTTTCGCGACCAATAAAAGGAACCACGATGGCAAAAAAAAGGAATTTTTAAGCAAAAAAAAAAGGAAATTATTAAAACCAAACTTACAACCACGCGCGACACACTACCAATGCAGAAATACCCATTCCTCATGCAATTTTTTTCCATATTAGTTTATTACAAGTAGATATTTCGGTATTATCAGCATTTCATTCTTTTTGAGAATATTTTTCTCTTCAAGTATGTTTTAACCTAAGTTTTCTATTGACTTTGTGATCGAAATAACATTTTAGGGCAGTTTGACGTGTGGTTAGTAAAAAAAAAAAAAAAAAAAATTGAATGAAAAAACAGAATAATTCCGGGAAAAACGGGATGGTTGGCAGCTCTGTTAAACTGATGTCTGCACAAACGAAACTGCCTGGGAATACATGCAGCTCAATAAATCCTACGGTGAAAGAGAGAAAAATAACGATTGAAATTACAAAATGATATAATCATATTTATACAGCTCTATGTGTTTTACAAAGCTGCTGGGAAAGAAGCCCACAAAATCCTATATTTAGAGAAAGAAGATAAGGAATTAAAGGCATCGTTTAACAATGTTAAATCTGAGATGCATGGCGCTACATGTTATCAGTGTCTGTGATATGGTGTAATATTGAAGCCCTAAACAAAATTGCGCTTCAAAATGATTATGAAGTGCCTCAAAAAAGCATAAATCTTTTAGTGACTGGTTTTACCATACTCATTTTCCCCAATAGACTGTAGCGTTAAAAATACATTAGGAAATGGTTTTTGAAATTTCAATCTCCAACCATAAATATCTTGATATACCAGACAGTCAATCGGCTGGTAAAAGTCATGGGATTCCTGACTGACCTAAAGATTTGCAGTACATGAGCTAAATCCAGGATTTTGTTTAGAATCTGAGACAAAGATACCCAATCCCTTTAGCACTTCAGCTGCTTTCTTTGTCTCTCTGCATGGAGCTCAATTGGCATACGTGCAAGTGCAATGTTTCACAAAATAATAGGCACCAAATGATGGTAGGATTCCTCTGTGTAACCCAATGGCTTTGCAAAGTTACCCATTTTACGGTCTTGCTTAGCTCATGACAAAGTACATACAAATAGGTACATCTAATCAATTGAAACCATTCGTATGGGAATATTTATAGCAACAAGTAATTATGTCATGATGCAACTAGTATACATGTCACGATGCAAGTAATATATCGCGATGCAACTTGAAGGGTTTCAAATCACATTGTTCATTCCAAACACTTCAATGAAACGTGAATCAAATGATCCAAATATTTTAAAACCATTATTCAAAACAGAATATTTTTAGTAAAATTAAGTTTAAAAATACATAATTCAACCTTTAGGATTTCAATTCAATACTGGCATATGGAAATAGCTCACTGAATTAAGGATTAAAATAAAGAAAGATAAGTTTAGAAATGGTCAATGCCGAATAAAAAATATCTCGGAAATAAGTGATAAAAAAAGAACTACCATGATGCCACACGATGCCAAGTCAACCACATGATAAGCCTTTCAGAAGTACTTTAAGGCATCTTCCCTGAAAAGTCAGTTCTACTACCAGAAATTTTGTTAAGGTAATACAAAGTTTTGGGAAATTTTGAAAATTGGCTGGATAGTGATTCTTTACAAGATTGATATATATTTGGATGCCCCTGTGAATGTATTATAAGAACTATAAAATTTAGCCCCTAAAACCCTTCTGCTTTTGAGAAAAATTGAATATAAAATTTCAAATACCGGTAGCGCCTACAGCCATACAATGGTAGCTGCGAACATGAAAATTTCAGAATATGTAGTTGTGATACATAATTTCCAAACAGGAATAGCCAATAGGTCTATTTTAGTCAAGAAACATTGTTTTATAGCTTAATTAATATCTTGACCTTGAGAGGGAGCTATACAACATAATTAGTTTATTATTTACAATTTCATAACTTAAGACTCGATTTCAACTGCGCAAACAATCACTGAATATTGTAGGATCGCATATGCTTCCAATATGTTCATTTGAACCAAATTCATGACCCGATACCAAAACTTTGTATTACCTTTAACCAATGAAAAATCTCAATTAAGCTTTAGATAATTGAATTCATTGAACCACATAAATGCAAAAGCAAAACATACACAAGAAAAATAGAATACATAAAACATACAAAATTTAAAACAGATATATGGTCAGGGACACAAAAGAGGGCAAATTGCTTATAAATAGGGCCCCACACATAACAAAAATTAAATACAGTTTAGATGTGAACATTTTACATTGAATAAACCAAGTAAGCTCAAATGTATTCCTACCTTTCCTTAGCTTATCAGGACATGCCTGAGCGATGCATTCTAGAGCTGTAGGATGGTTGCGAAGTGCGTCGTAGGCTTCTTTGATCTCTGTATCAGATTGAGCCTAATGATGACAGGGACAGACAGAAATATATACGTGTGTCAGTTAAGTTTAGTGTCGACTTTTAGTGACGTTTTAATTTTTAACTTTGGAGGATCTGAGTCCCTTCCTGTTGCATTTTATCAATATTTTATTAATATAAAATTACTTTTATATGTTTCTCAAAGTAACTTGATATATTCCAGAACAAAAGAATACATTAGAAATAAAACAAAAGATATAATAAGAAAAAAAAAACAATAAAATACATAAGAAATAAATATTTGAAAATCGCATCAAATTTGCATAAATTATCATTATTAATTACATCAAAATAACTATTTTGTGTTAGAAAAGAATAATTTTCATATGAATAATGAGTATCAACATTCAAAAAGTGGAGTCTGACAATTTTTGTAATGATTCTATTTCCCTGTATATTTCCAGATTTGATATTCATGAATGCGTAATTTGTGTATTCATAATTTATGCAAATTAACCTACGCATTTTCAAATATCATTAAAAAAATGAAACCTCATGAATTTGAGATGAAGGAAACATTTATTCAATACATTTTCAAGATTCTTCACAAGTCTACAGACAAATATGTAGAGTTTTCTGTAAAATGCATAAAATTAGCATTTTGCATAATTATTTAGGCTTTAACGACAAAAACTGGAATAATTTGAAAAAAAATCATTATACCATCTTGTTCCTTACGTAAATATCTACAAACTTGCACATTTTCGTGTTCATCGGACATCCGAAAGCCGAGGTCAGAGAGGTGCTCAAAATAGCCCAGTACAGTAAGAGTTAATCAATATTTTTGTGTACAAATTGGTTACTTCTCTTTATTTTGTTTAAATATTTTTGTTTGCATCTGTTGTTACTCAATACTATTTCTTATTTTATCAAAACTATGAAAGAATAGAAAATAAAAAAAATTGTTGCAAATTTGAGAAGGAAAAGACGATTCATATACATGCAGACCTTTGCCGATGTACTAAATTCTGTAACTACATGAATGTGCATGTCATCTCCTACAGTTTGAGCATCAAAGGTGTCAACCCATATCCTTTTGGCTCTAAGTAGACAACTTAAAGCCTGTTATGATATTACGCTGAAAACCACCAGAAAAAGAAAATGCAGCAGATTTTTACACGTAAATGAATGGCAACTGCTTGCAACAAAGGCCCAACAGGTAATCGTGAAGATTGGTGTTATAAGATGCAGAAATGAGGAGCGTATTACACTAAACACCATCATTACAAAATTTAAAAATGCAGCCGGCTTGTCCCATCATATCTGAAAGAGGCTTTAGAGAGAGGTAAAATTGGGTGATCTAACATTTGATTCAGGCGTTATGTAAGATTATGGCTTATCTTATTTTTATTACTGATGATGGGGAGCACTGGTTGTTCAGTAGACATTGTGCTATAGAAATAGGGATCGCATGAAAGGGAAGAAAGCATCAACTAAAACAAATCTGTCTATCATTGGAAGATGAAGAATCACTGCCTAAATATATACTGGGACTCTGTGAGACGTTAAAATGGTTACGCATTAAACAAACAAACAAAATTCCTATCACGTTGTGTGTGCCAGTTATGAGTGCATCACCATTGAGAAGAACATTTTGGAGTGTGTTAAAAATGCAATATTTTGGAATGTGTTAAAAATGCAATTTTTTTTTTTCTCTTTACAGAAGTATTGTTTAAACATCAGCATGGAACCCAGAATATACAGAGCAATTAGTTTCAGGTGATCAGTCCCTTTCACTATTTATAGAAAGAAGATGAGATACATTGCACTTACTTCTGAGACAGCCTGGACATAGTAAGCCCACACAATGGCATGTCTGTCGGACGGGAGGGGGTGCGTCAGTACATCAGGTCCTGCTGATGGACTTGGGATCTAGAATCATAAAGACAGTTGGAAACAACAATGATATTCTGCATGATTTATCTCACAATATATATCCTAACTAATGGCGGAATGTAGGATTTGGAGAGGAAGAAAAAAGAAGGTCAGAGAATGATGTCAAAATGCATATGGCCAGTGTAATGTACACTAAATTACACACATTGAGACTCTCTATCACTGCAATTGATGTTTAACCAAAAGTGCCATGTTGGCAAGAGTGATAGAGCAATTTCCATCTAATAGCGATACAGGGCTTTGAGCTGTTTACATTGAATTACATTTATAATACAATAGTTTGTCTTTTTCTTAAACTCAAAATTGGTTCATGAATTATAAAGAAACTTTTGAGTCGAGATCAACAGAAAAAAGAAAAAGGAATACAGTTTTAAAATATAAACATTCCTTCTATGAACATATTAACGATGCATCTTGGTAATCTTAGTGGCATTGTAAGTGTTAGAGAGACAGTATCAGTTACTCAACAACGGCCTAGACTCGACCTCCTCGGACCAGTGGTGATAGTGCCCCCCCTTGAGTAAAAAAAAAGAAGAGGCTTTGGGGGGGAAAAAAGGCATCTAACAACATTCCCCCCTTTTGAGTAAGAAAATTGGGGAAATTGGGGAAAATTGGGGAAAAATTGGGGAAAAATTGGGGAAAAATTGGGGAAAAATAGGGAAGAATAGAGAAAATAAGGGAAAAATCTGGAAAATCAGGATAAAATCGGGAAAAAATAATCAGGAAACCAATTTAAATCGGGTAATTATCAGGCCTGTCGGACCTACCTCAGGCTGCGGCGGCTGGAATCTCACACCCAGACCCACGTTGCCTGGGAGAGGAAAGCGTGGATCCTGAGGGGCTAGGGGACCCAGCTTGGTATCGGGCCACAGGGTGTAAGGCGTTCCGTAGGAGCTGTCCTCTCCGTTGTTCTGCTTGTGTTTGGTGGACTCTGAGAAAGTGCGATGACCTTGGACGATGGCAGCCCTGAAGGCCGACAGCCCCGAGGTGTAGGACAGGAAACCCGTCCGGCTAATCAGCTGGTGGAAATATGTACAGTACACAAATTATTTTAAAAATCGCATGTTTTGGTATAGAGGGGAGTTAAAAGTATATGGCAGTTATAGCACATGTGTACTTAATCTATCAATCGATATGTCTAAAGCTGCAGACCAAGTTTTAAGTACACCATTTGCTACTCATATCAGATCAAAACATTTGATGTGCAGTTTCTAAATAACAAAAATATATATCATCATTCAACTTGGCACTTGTGATCTTAATACTTGTTATTCAATGTAACACCTATACAAAATGTAACCATTCTCATTTTCCATAATCAAATTACAGCACTTTGAGTTAAACAAAGTAACATTCAACTTTACAATATACAAACCCTAAAGGAATTAAAGCAAGAATGTTATTGTTTCCTGATGAAAAGTATTAAATGCTTATCTACCAGCACATGTTTAAAGCATGATCAATAGCATTGACTCACTTTTGCCATTCCTCTTTTCAGCCCTGAAGCTGGTACCTGAAATCAAAGGGTTAAACAAAAAACTTCAAAAATCATTTTGATTCAAATAGCATAACAAAATACAAGAAGATTTGTAAAAGGGTCAGGTTATTGATTTTGCTAATCATGTAAACCTTAGAAATATGAACATTGTTTATGTACATGTATATTGTGCTCTTTTTGGAATTTTCCAATTATTTCTTTATCTTGAAATTTAGAAATGTGACAAGAAACATAATTTTTTCAATGCATAATCAGAGAAATCTCATCCATGAAATATTCATTGTTAATTGTAATGCAGTGTTTGATCAGGTAACAAATTTGGTGAAATAAAAAAAATATAAGCGTAACCATCGCATTTTGAAACACTCAAACGTTCCAGCCTTTAAACTAAGAATAACATAACTTTTATTTCATTATAGAATGGATGAAAAATTTGAATCACTGTATGTATATTGAGTATATTTGTGAACAAATATAAATTTACAATTATCATTAAAGATAAAGGTGAGTTCAGGTCATCCGATCGCATTGTGAAAGAAAAGGTATGGAATGGATCAGAAAAAGTTGATCATGTAGCATTTAAGTATTGGTGTGTACTGCAAAGTCATCAAAATCATAATAAATTTGGCCCAGTCTTGGTAAAATAACAAGCACTGTACACTATACAATGGACAATATTCTGAATAGTGTGTACCGGTATTGTATGTACATAAAATAATCATTTTCAATATGTTGTTACACTCTTTGTAAAATGAGATATTGTGGAAACCAATAAACTATCTATCTATCTATCTACATGGGACTACACAAATGGTGTCGGGGCTACTATAACCTTGATTTTCCTAAAATTTCTATGCTCATTACTCAGCCATTATACATTTTCTACCAAAATTGTTTAGCAAATGACATTTACCGGTATTTGTAATCTTGAACATTCAGGGTAATTTTTGTTTGAATTCATTTTCTTTTTTTTACCAGAACTCACCTTTATCTTTAAGTATTTATATCAAACTTACTGTTTGTTTTAGCATACAATATAGGGCTTGTTCTTGATCTAAGCTCTTGATTTGAGCTGTTGACCATCAATTTGTAACCAAAGAGAAAGAAGAAAGCTTCAGGATCTCAAGTAGTATCTTTGATCTGCATCACCTTACTGAAAAGAAACATGAGAAACAAATCAGGATAGGTGAGCATATGAAGAAGAAGAAAGAAAAAAAGAGTCTTTAAAGGACCATTTTGAGAGTATGACTATTGTCTACTCTATTTAATAACATAGAGGGGAAAAAAGATTCATTAAAGCCTATCTGAACTAGTTTGGTCAGGAGGGATTAGACTTTCCTGCATGGTACAGGCCACCGTCGGGTGTATTCTCGTACTGATGTAGGTGGTGTGCAGGTGTATATACAGTGTCTCAATAAAAGGTCTACAATGAACTACATGTATGTGCAGCTAAAAAGACATCCGTAGCTTAACAGAGCTGGATCCTGAGAACTCTCTTAAAGCTTGGCAGAGAGGTACAGGTGACGGCGGCCTGGGGTAGAGAGTTCCAGAGCCTGGTGGTATCTGGAAAAAAGCTCCTTTGCAGTACTTGTGTCGGGGAATATGGCACTCAATTAAAGGGCCCATGACATCGAAATACAAGTGTATTCCTGTTGATGTGCAGTCTTGCATACATCTCATATTTTGATATGTAAACTTCTGAATTTGTTTCATAGATTTTTAAATATTTATTGAAATATTTGTTTTTCAAACTTGCTAAGCTCCACCCCCAAAACCTCCAGATCTCATTCCCCTTGTGACATCATCTGTCAGTCATCAATGAGGTAACTTGAGAAAGTGGTATGTATTTTTGCCGAAGTCGACCAACTGTTACACTACGTAATATAATAGCAACATACAAGTTGCTATGTCAGACATGCTGTAGTATCACCAGGAAGACAAAGGCAATGATGATGTATTGTAGATATGTATGGAAGCATGCAATTCTATTATGAACGTGTGCTAAGCTGGGGGGTCATTCCATGTCAAATCACCCCAAAAATCTGAAAATCTGAACCCGACCATTTTTGATTTTGATTAAACTTAGTGTACTTGTTAAGTGTGATCTCACAGCACCAAATCCAAAATTTTAGGTCAATTGGGTGAGGGGTTTGGGAGATACGGCCAACCAAATTTTGAGATATTTGCAAAAAATGTTGTCAAGGTTACGTGATCCACAAGGTCAATTTCAAGGTCAAATCTTAGGTCAAGAGGTCAAAGTACCCCAACATATACAAATTTTCAAAATGGTGGCAGATTTGGAATCCTTATTGAATACCCTTTCCAATAATACAAATTTTGTGAAGATTGACCCATTAGGTCCCGAAATACAAGGGTTCAAAGGTAGGCCCGCCACCCCCATTTTTGAAAAAATCTCAAAATTTGGTGGGCCGTATCTCCCAAACCCCTCACCCGATTGACCTAAAATTTGGGATTTGGTGCTGTGAGATCACACTCAACAAGTACACAAAGTTTCATCAAAATAAAAAATGGTCGGGTTAAAACCATTGGGTGATTTGACATGGAATGACCCACGGGGAAATTACATACCATTCTATTCTAGAATATTCGTTTAGTCTGACATGTCTGACATAGCAACTTATATGTTGCTATTGTTTGTGGTATTGTAACAGGTGGTCAACTTTGGCAAAGTTACATGCCACTTTCTCAAGTTAGCTCATTGATGACTGACAGATGACGTCACAAGGGGAATGAGATCTGGAGGTTTTGGGGTGGAGCTTAGCAAGTTTGAAAAACAAATATTTCAAAAAATATTTCAAAATCTATGAAACAAATTCAGAAGTTTACATATCAAAATATGAGATGTATGCAGGACTGCACACCAACAGGAATACACTTGTATTTCGATGTCATAGGCCCTTTAAGTTTCTCGTCATGGCCTCTTTGCGAAGCAGGTAGTGATGGAGTCAGAACTGTCTGGGGGATAGATATCAGCGAGTTTATAGGTAGGTGGTTATTTCATCAAATCAGCTCTCAATTAACATAAGAAAAAGGGGATCATGGGGGATCGACGGGTACCTAATTTAATTGAAATTAATTGTTGCGTGTAGAGGTGTTGTGGCGTAGTGGATATTAAGTCGTCGGACTGTGAATCACAGGGTCCGCGGTTCGAGACTTCGAGCCCCGCCGCAGCACTAATGTCCTTTGGCAAGACATTAATCTACACTTGTCACTCTCCACCCAGCCCCAGGTGTTAAATGGGAACCGGTACCGCGGTAGGAAGGAATTCCCTAAATGCTGTGAGCGTCGAAATCGGCAGCCTAGCATAGCCGGGTAGTGTTGGAGAGCATTAAGGACCTTGCAAGGTCGATATGTGCGCTATAGAAGAATCCAATATTATTATTATTATTATTATTCAGGGTTTTAATGAATCCAAGGCCACCAAGCCAAGGCCCAAGAGCAGCCATGGCCCATGGCCGTGGATGCTCTTTTGATCATTGGCCTTGGAGATTTTTGTGCCCTTTCCAATCTTCATATTTGTGCTTTAATATAGGAATGTGCCCTACAGAAAAGTGGCCTTGCCCTAAAAATATTGAAAATTATGGCCCGATTATTATTATTATTGCGTGTTACACTTGTTTTACACGGGGCCGCGGGGTTAATCACACTAGCCACAACACCATTATAAACGCGTGGGACCACACATAAAATATTGGGCGCAATACGAACGTAATAAATCTTATTTCTCCCTCAATTGCCTCAATCATTAGACACTACTCAAAAGTTCATTATATTAGTGTCATTTTCGTTCTATCATCACTGAAGATTTTGGTCTAAAAAGGGTGAAATCTTACCTGTTTCCACAGACGTCGTAGTGTTGTTCTTCGTCACAGTTGCTGTTTGATTGCGTCACGAAAATATACACTAGTCTTGTACAGTCTGAAGATCAGCCGGTTCGTTGATTTTGACGCGGTAGATAGATGGATAGAAATGGTTTATTACATGATTAAAAAGATCATCGCACGACGGTAATTGTAAAATGAATCGCGATCCATTTCACAAAGATACAATACAATTGCAAATCAAATTCAAATAACACAAAATATGACATAAATAAAAGAAATCAAACATAATAGACATTTTATACAAAATAGATTGATCAAATTTAGGAGAGGAAGAGTTGGAGTGATGAGAAAGAGAGAGAAAGAGAGAGAGAGAAGGAGAGAGAGAGAAGGGGGAGGAACGAGAGAGATACAGAGGGAAAGAGAGAGAGAGAGGGGGGAGGGAGGGAGAGAGAGAAAGGGAGGGGGTGCCTTCGTACTCTGACTATGGCTGGAAGGGGATCATAAAGCGCTATAAAATTACCATATTCTTAATCTCTTTTTTTTCTTTCATTTATGAAAGTGAATTTAATTTGCACTTTAGAGAATAAATAGTGTGTTCAAACCTCCACAAATTATTTCCTGTGCATTGTTAGATATAATTTTTTTTGGGGGGCGGGGTGGAGTAGACTGAAATTTCCCGTGTAAGTGCCCCTCCCCCTGTTTTTACACACTTACCTTTTTAACTCGTTTGGCCTCAACTAATACCATTAATTTGTATTCTCAAATATTAATTGCAAGCTTAAATACAGAATCATAATTGTTAATTACGGAAGGACATTATTTTTTATGAACGTAATTTGCTGTATTCTTCTGGTATCTAGATAATGCAATCTGTGATTGGTTTTAGATGCCAAGGTCGATCTCCTCGACCAATACTATTTAGAAAAGGGGGGAAAGGGACCGCGGTCAAGTAACCCGCAAGTAAAGATACGTATAATGCCAAAGAAAGTGGTGTCTATGCATAATTATGTCAATGCTTTTGTTATCAAAATATTTGGGGCTCTCAGGCCCTCGATCAACAACCCCCTCCCCCCCCCCCCCCTCTCTCTCTCTCTCTCTCTCCCTCTCTCTCTCTCTCTCTCTCTCTTTATTCCCCCCTCTCTAGCTAGCTCTCTCTTTCTCACACACAATCCCTCTCGACCCCCCCCCCCCCTCTCTCTCTCTGATTTCTGCGGGCGGCTTACCATGACTACGGGAAAAATTCAATTAGAGAGTGAGATTTTATACCCATAATCATCTTAAGTCTTTTACACCGTTTTACCAGGTATTAACATGCTGACCTAGATCAGTGTATATTATGCAGCTCCCATGCCAATATTTACCTAGTAGATCTGAGTGAAAGTGGGACCAGTAAAACTTATTGTTCGATTACGCAACGGGAGGGGGTAAATAGAAAACTTAAAAGAGTGAAAACGCCCCATCGTATATCTGCTTTCAGTGACGTTTGTATTTTAACCACGTACGTTCATTCTTATATGGGTTATATTTGAAATCTTTATCCTTCTGCAGCCGCTGATGCATGTCTACCTTTACTGACTATATGAACATTATTTTCGGTTTTCTCTGCTGTGACTAAAGTAAAACGTGTGATGTGGCGCCGAGCTAGTACTTCAGGTTCCATCGTACAGAATGATAAATGGTTAGCTTATAAACAGAATTTTAACAACTTGTATATAGAAGTCACGGATCTGGGTCATAAACTGGATTTGTTCACATTGTTCACATGAAGAGAACTTTGAGGTACGTTAATGCTTGTATCATGCTCGAATCATAACAATGTGGTGGTGCTGGTGATAAAAGTGATGGTGCTTATAATACTACTAATGATGATGATGATATTAAGGATGATGAGGTGGATGCTGATTGCCATGAAGATGATGATGATAATGATGATGATGATGGTTGTGGTGGTGGTGGTTCTGGTGGTGGTGGTGGTGGTGGTGGTGGTGGTACGTGGTCACGATACTGATCATGTTGATCATGATCATGATCATGAAGATGATCATAATAATGGAGTATATATATCGATTATCAGAATATTTAAGACGCTAGAAGTATAAAATGGTGTCAGTTACTATACATTCGAAGCAAATTTAAATAACGACTCAAAGAAGAAGACAGAGATTTAAAGGAAAATAAGAAGAAGAAGAAGAAGGAAAAGAAGAAGGAGAAGAAGAAGAAGAAGAAGAAGAAGAAGAAGAAGAAGAAGGTGAAGAAGAAGAAGAAGAAGAAGGAGAAGAAGGAGAAGGAGAAGGAGAAGAAGAAGAAGAAGAAGGTGAAGAAGAAGCCAAGGAGAAGAAGAAGAAGAAGGAGAAGAAGAAGAAGAAGAAGAAGAAGAATGAGAAGAAGAAGAAGAAGAAGAAGAAGAAGAAGAAGAAGAAGAAGAAAAAGAAGGTGAAGAAGAAGAAGGAGAAGAAGAAGAAGAAGAAGAAGAAGAAGAAGAAGAAGAATGAGAAGAAGAAGAAGAAGAAGAAGAAGAAGAAGAAGAAGAAGAAAAAGAAGAAGAAGAAGAAAGACTGATTCAGAAGCAGATCACTCCTTCCATTTTTGGAACTTGCATCAGGCATAAATGCATATAAGGGGTAAAATCGTTTTAAGACTCAAAGTCTTTAGGAAGAATGGTTCCCTGTCTTTAAATGTGACTTTGAAGGTGAAATGTAAGAATATAAAAAGCGTTACGAGAAATGTAATTTACTTTACATCCTCTGTTTCATGATTATTTCAAAAGAGGCATCTGGTAGTACAGTGTATAATGTAAATCTGTGCTATTTCTGTTGATTGTAATTTTGATATTTCTACTCAATTATCTTTATTAAACTATAATTTTTAATTTTGTGATCATTTGTTTATGTTTTTCTTTAATTAGAATGATCCTACATGTTTGTATTTAACAGTAACAGTTTGAATTTAAGTCAATTTTAATTTCATGATTTTCATTAATCCTATTTTTTCAGCACACGCCGACGTCACCGTCAATACATGATGAGACCAACTAAACTCAATGTGAGGCGCGTGGTCTTTCTCTTGGTCATGGTCCTTGCCGTAGTCCGAATCGGCTTCTGGTTCAACAGCCGAGGTATGTGTGAGACAGAAGATTTGATCTATCTTCAGTAAAAGACTTTGGTGGATGGCAATCCTTTTAATCTGCCGTGGTATACAACTACATTATAGTTAATCTTCTAATTACACTCTTTAACAAATTAAAAAATTGGTATTAAAACAAATTACCCAACGCGAGGGTAATGGATGATATCTATCCAGCCAACGTTGGGATCTTTCACTACCCAACTTTATTCACATATGGTCCATTTAGGGTTAAAATATGGAATAATTACTTCAAAATGGGCAAAATTTTACCGAAGTTGGGGGGGGGGGGGGGGGGGGGGGAGCGGGAATGCCCAAAGTTAGTTGGACACATAATTTAATTTTATTCAAATCAACAAAGTTAAAATTGCTTTTGTGAAAATCATCATCTAGATCTGCCCTTAGATACACCCGGAATAACGCCTCGACCTGTGTTTTGTAAATTGACTTATTGTGATTTTTAAAACATTTTAGTTACTTTCTTAGCATCTCAGCTGCACGTTCGCTCGAATGCTTCAGGTACAATTTTTGCAGAGACAATAGGCCTATCTATATTGTCTCTGCAAAATGTTACTATTTTACGGGATGACTGCTTTATGCACCCGCCCTCCCCCCCCCCCCCCCCCACTCAGTGTTATTTAGGGTACGCGTATGCTTGTTCCCTCTTTTTGAAAGCACCCCCTATCTGAGGACTGCCAATATTTCCGAACCCCCCTTTCGCGGGCTTTTCCTGCCTTGGAGACCCCCCTAAATCTGGAAAAATGCTCAATGTACCCCCCTAAATTCGGAATAATTTCTCAGGAGTCCAAAGAGATAAGAGAAAAAAAGAAAAAACACCCCCTTTTTAAAGAAATCTCCGGGTGAAAATCAAATACACCCCCTTTTTTTACAATTCTCGGGCCGGACTTTGTCGCACGAAAAGTACCCCTTTACCGGACATTTTGGTAACACGCATGGTATCCCTCCGTCCTCGGAGTTGGGGGGGGGGGAGGGGGGGGGGGGGGGTTATGCAACACAAAATCTTGCCTAAATTTTCAATTTCCGATCTTGATTAGCTCCATAAAAACCTTTTTGACATCGGTATAGATATATAGTATAGTATAATCTTCCACTTGAAACAATCAAATGATAATCTTGAAACCAAATGTATAATCCTCTCCCATGATAAATGCAATGTGACACAGCGGGTAGATTATTTTTGTGGCAATAGTTAACTGACATTAACAGTTTAGGAGGAAACTTTGAAGGACCGACTGAGTCACCTTTACAACATAATGATATTAGCCCATCACGAGAGAAAAATGCTAATAACAGTATTAGTAGTATGTATACATTTTATGAGATTAATACAGCCATTTTAAGCGTTTGTTTCCATTTGTATAGAAGGGGGGGGGGGGGGTACTGTGTCATTAGTGGAATATATTTCCTTTGCAATCCCACTCCATGGCATGAGTAGCTCAAATGGATAAATGGAATACTACCTGTGACTTCATGACGGCCACAATGCCATTATTACAACTAACTTTCGAAAAATCAACCTAACGTAACTTTAATAGTCATGTACGTCACTGAGGCCTATCATGCAAATTGTAACGTGCGAACTTTACAGTGATGAATTACGTAATCTGAGCATTTTTCTATGAGACAATAGGTTATTGAAATTACAGTTGATTTTAAAAAAAATTATCGAAAAAAGTTCTGATCGTCTTTTTAGTTCGAATCATTCATTTTTCATGAAAATAAAACTCGAGATGTTTAGCGTGCTGTTTCATGATCTATGACTGAATTTATTCTTAGCCTTACTTCTTATCTTTCATCGCAGGGGACGAACTTCGACTCATAGAACTCATGGACGAAGACTTCAACACTAAGAGGGTCTCAATAGACATGCAGAGCGCAAGCATCGACGCCACTTTTTTGGAGAGGAAAAGCGAACAGGAAGTTGATTATGAATTCGATGAGAGAAATTCAGAATTGGGCGACACGAAGATTGCTCTCAAAACGAACAGCTCTGAGGAGTACTATTACGATGAAAGCGAAGATAAAATTGATGAGGGAGATCGAGGAGAGTGGTCAGTGGACTCGAGAGAGGAGGTTCGAGGTAATTTAAAAAACAATACACCTCCTGTCGATGTCGCTGCTTCGGTCACTGAAAACATCGTGACGAACAAAACAAACGCCATCCACAACAAGAGGTCAGTGAACGAAAGCGGCGTCGAATCCGACAGCGATGGAGCTGAGTCGTTTTTAGATGACGACGACGTGATCGGTGAAGACGGGGAGATCATCCAAGATACCTTGGCAGAAGAACTTGCAGATGTAGAAGGAGGAGGGTACCAGGTTTCTATGGGAACCGCTGAGCATGATGATGCTTATCAATTGCAACCTCACCAGGTGACAGCTCCACGTGGAGATGTTGCACAGGAGAATGATGATGATTTTGAGAGTGTTGATTACGATGATGACTATGAGGACAGTGTTGACCATGATAAAAACGTTTATCATGACTCTGTTGACCATCAGAATAACGTTGATCGTGACATTGTTGACCATGTGAATAACGTTGATCGTAACATTGTTGACCATCAGAATAACGTTGATCCTGACTTTGTTGACCATCAGAATAACGTTAATCATGACTTTGTTGACCATCAGAATAACGTTTATCATGACTCTGTTGACCATCATAATAACGTTGATAATGACTTTGCTGACCATCATAATAACGTTGATCATGACTCTGTTGACCATGATAATAACGTTGATCATGACTTTGTTGACCATGAGAATAACGTTAATCATAACTTGGTTGACCATCAGAATAACGTTAATCACGACTTGGTTGACCATCAGAACAACGTTGATCATGACTTGGTTGACCATCAAAATAACGTTGATCATGACATTGTTGACCATGAGAATGACGAAAAGGACAGGGACGAGAACAGCGGAGGAATGGCGACGGAAAGGGTGGGAGAGATAGACCACAATGGTGTTGAGCTAAGTAAGGACAGCTCAGATCTACACCCTTTGGACGACAACTCAAAATACGTTGCAGAAGAAAGGAATGGAGAAGAGGATAACAAGACGACAGAGGAGAAGAAAGAAGAAGAGGAGAAGCAAGACGAAGAGGAGGAGAAAGAGGAGAAGGATGATGAGAAGGAGGAAGGGGAAACTAATGACGACCAGCAAGATAAAGATCTAAACTGAGGAGAAAAGAACCACAGAGAAAACACTACGACGCAACAGCTTTTTTTAATTTTTAACATGTATATTTGGCTGAAACAAGAACTTATTTTATCAATGCATATGTTATTACTCTATTGTAGATGTAATTATTTTAGTATATGCCTCATGTAATTTGTGGACTTTAAATTGAATTGAATATATGATGATGCGGTGCCTTCATTCACACTTTTGCTTGTATACTGTGTACATGTTGTATAATCGGTCTAGGTGAAGCTAGTTATCACCATGTCTCGGGGACTATAAAAGCAAACATACAAAATATTATATTCACAATAATTGACATTGCCCATTTTGTGTTGGTAAACATCGTATCCTACACAATAAGAGAGTTTACAGCTGGCACATGGTACAAATGACCCCAAATATCCACAGATCTTTTACAGTACATGGAGAAGTTCCACTTTGAGCCTCTTAGAATAATAACTGCCAGAGTCCTAGATGTGCTTCATGAATACCTTTTGTTTGCTTCCACCTGCGTATCTTAGAATGTACCGTTGGTGCATAAATGAATAATGTTACATAACTTTCATGAGCGCATATCCAGTATTCATCTCTGGTGGGTTTTACCTTTTACCTTTTACGCAGTGGAGTATCTAGGGTTAATGGCGATCAGGGCAAGCAATACCATGTGTGCGCCCCCCCCCCCATCCCTCTCACTTAAATGTATGTACCTTTCTTTAAAAGCGAGGGAGCGAAGCGACCGAATGATGTATATTTTGCATTTTTAACCGTCAAAAATACATATATTTATGCTTTTAATTCAGGAAAATGTGCAAGGGAGGATTGTAGTCGAGCGAAACAGTGATAACACTGATAAACGGCTTCACTTTTTCCTCAAGGGAGTGCGAAATTAACTGAAACGAGGGCTATTGCCAAAGGTAGCCGACAGTGAAGACTTCTTTCAAATGTTAAACCTTTGCAAATTTCGTTTTCTGCGCTTTATCCTACATTCAGGGGAGGTCGAGACTATAACATGGAACAGCCTGATGAACTATATTAAAACGTAAATTACGAGATCCAGAATCAACATGTGCGAGCTAGAGCGAAGCGATCGAGCTTTAATTAGCTAATATTTCGCAATTTACTTCCTCATAAACTCATATCTATAATGCCATTTGCCCTCCGCGTTGTTAGACTGGCACATAACAGTTACTGAAACCGAGTTGGCCTGTCTATGTGTTTATAGGCTCTGTGGATAATTAGCCTTGATTTTTTTTAAAATAAATTGTTCAACATTTACCCCCTCCCTAAATTCAGTTAATTGTAACATTTTGATTTCCCACATGTGTAATTTATGTATGTGTTTAAATGTAACTCGTTACTGTTCGAAAATGTGTCAATATGTTTGTCTGTAATATTCAATTATTCTGTAAAACGTTATTGAACGCGAAAATTGTACTATTTGGTCGATTCAACATTCTAGAATAAAACCAAACTAGATTGCGCCATCTAGAGGCATCCTTTTCTGATTGAGGCACACCAGATATCCTTAACCGTTTTGTAGAGTGCTAGCCTATGACATAATTTCCGACCATTTATGGAATTATTCAATATAGTAAATGCTAATACAGATGTTGAAATATACCGTTGCTGAGTCGAAGAACATGCACGAAAACAAACACTTCACAAATGGGAAATGACCATTATTCAATAAAATGCATTTGATGGTTGGTTTCAATCTAGAATGTTGAATCGACCAAACGGTACAATCATTTGACGAAATGACCTCCCACTTATTGCAACATGAATTATTCAAACCCTTTTAGTATCATACAAATGCACTTAGTACAAATGAAAAGTTCTAAGGAATCCAAGTTTGTTTGTTTTTGTTTTAATATATTTATTTTTTTGCGTTCAATTTGTTCAGATCATCCCATATGAAAACTTGATATTTCAAGCCAGATTTTTTTTAAATAATTGTATATGCTTTTGTATAGACGAAGACGTTATAGCGATATATGTTTTAGATAGTTAATTTGTATATATCGAGTTAATTAGATTACCTTTCAGGCTTTATGCGTGGGCAGATCCAAGATTATCGCTAATGGGAGGGATTACTCGCCGAAATGTAGAGTTTTTCATCCCTAAAAAAAGCTATATTTAATTTGTTTCTCGAAAGAGGGTCAATACTGGGTGTTTCTGAGTACCAGGGGGGTGTTTCACAAAGATCCTAAGTAGAACTTAACAATAAGTTGGACTTAAAAATTATGGACAGCCATTGGAGCCTTAAAATGAAATATATTCAAAAGCAGAAATTCAAGTATTTTAGACTTTTTATAAATTCCACATCCAGAACATGAAATATCCTTGATGATAGAAAATATGAATGATTTGAATCAACATTTTATGCCTTTCAAAATAACCTTTACAAAATATTTTCAAAGATGCTAATGGCTTTCCATAATTTTTGAGTCCAACTTTGAGATAAGTTCAACTTAGGATCTTTGTGAAACACCCCCAGATGTTATTGCTGTATTAAAATCATAGATAAAGGTAATAACCTCCGTTTCTTGAAGACTCTCACGTTTTATAGGAATTCCCAAAATAATATATGTTTTTCTTTTCATTGCTTAGACATTCTTGACCTTTCTATACGTCTTTGAAAAAGGTAACGACATCGTGACAAACATTCGTGATTTATTACCGAGATCTAATTTTAGGCCCTTTCCTATAATAATGTCGCCGATCAAGAGTTCCAGTTACCAAGTGGGAATAGCGCGACACTAGGCGTATCGTCATCAGCTCGAGATCGCCAAATAATCCTGAATTTACAAATCGCGTCCTCATCAGCTCGAGATTCGACCTCAAAACTTGAAACTCGACCATGAGAAATTAGCTCGAGATATTTTGCATAGTGCGAATCTTCGGGCTGGGATATTTTGCCAAATAGTGGGATATTTTGCAAACTATCTCAAGATATCTTGGGATGATTATCCCGACCAAATATCCCGCTAATTGCAACTTCGGGCTGATGAAGACGCAAACTAACTGGATAATTTGCGATCGAGATAGTTGAAATAGCGAGATATTTGGCAATCTCGAGCTGATGAAAACACGCCTAATCATCCCCGGTTGATGAAGGGTGTGAAGTTTCTCGGCGGAGATGTGACGATACCTGACACGGAACCTTAGTGGAGATGTTTTGGCAGCTTACTGGAGGTACTAAAGTGTCTGAATATTTGACTGTTAGTCCAGGAGGAAAAACACCCACCTCCTGGCGCAGTCTGCCAGGAGAGCTTGTATTGCCTGCAGCTTAATAATATGTTTTTTTTATTCTGCACAAACCTTTATCATTTGTTTTCTTTTAAACACGAAGGAACTGTGTTGCATTGTTTTAGTTATTTTGTATCGTGTATTACTCCTCACTCTCTCTCTCTCTCTCTCTCTCTCTCTCTCTATCTCACTCTCTTTCTCTCTCCCTCTCTCTTTCTCTCTCTTCCCCTCTGTCTCTCTCCCTCCCTCTCTCTATTTCTCTCTCTCTATTTATTTGTTTCCCAATCTTCCTCTACCTCCCTTTCTCTCAAATCACTCTTCCCTTCCAAATAAATGTTCATTCACTCTTCTTTCATATAGGGAGAAAGAGATACAGATAATAATAATACAGTCATTTTTATATAGCGCATAATTATGAATTCTCTATGCGCTTTACAACAATCAATAATTATACAATATAGTACATAATTAATCTAAAGATTTAAATATGCATGAATTAACAGAAATACATATTGTATACAATGATGAAAAATCAGATATAATATAAAATGATGTGAATTTATTAAAACAATTATAATAGTTGGATAATAACGATCATATTGTAGTAAGGAAATAACATTATTTGACATAAACTAGCATATATTGACAGATTATTGAATGAACCTAATGTCTTCAGAATTGATTTGATTGAATCGACTGTCGGGGCGTTACGAATAATGAGGGGGAGGTTGTTCCATAGGGTGGGTCCATAGATGCAAGGAATGGATGGTGTATAATATTTATTTTTCTCTTGATTGGAAATTCTATAGAATCCATATTTAAATATGTCACTCAATGATTTCATGCCCTTTTGAACAGTGTGGTAATAACCAAATGCAATGCAGTGCTTAAAATGATACAATTCAATACAATAACATATAATATAACACAATTAATATATTAAAGGTTATCTGTACTAGTTATGCAAGATCACTGGACAGGTGGTTATCTCATCAACTCAGCCCTCAATTAACATATTAAGAAAAAGAGGATCATGCATGGGGGACCAATGGTCACCGATTAGGCATTGTTTTCTATATAGAGGGAGCAAGTAGCTACAAGTAGGACAGTGTGGCTTTAATTCTGCTAAAGTAGTCTTAGGATTATTTATTAAATAATTTTAATCATATTCAGGTGTACCAATTAGTTGTCATTAAATATACTGTGAAATAGAGCGCCCTGTGTCCCATTTGCAGGCCAAAAAAATAAAAAGGTTAAATTGGCAACGGCATTTGAAAGAAAATACTAATTTAGAACTTCCCTGGAAAAAGGGGGCTGTAAAATGTCCTTAAATGGGGAAAATAGCTACTATTAGTTGTCGAATCAACTTAATACCCCCTTCACACGTACAGATACTTCTTACGAGTCCTTACGGATCGCACACATTCATGGATCTTTCACGGATCCTTACGATTTGGCAACTTTTACGACCGATTTAAGAGTTGTTAAGAGCTATTTACGGTTTATTACGGATTATTACGAGTTATTACGATGTATTTACGGCAAAATCCCACGAGTTGTCACGGATAACTACGAGCAACTTACGTGTTAGTTACGACCTGTGTACGTGTTGTTACGAATAATTACGAGTTAGATACAAGTATTTACGAGTCCTGACGATTTTTGGCCAAAAAATAACAACTGAAAATGAAGTGTTCGATTTTGCACCTGTTATACCTTTCCTCAAATCGTAGACAATACGTAAGAATACGTAAAGTATACATATCTATTCGTCAATTATACTCGTAATCACAATCGTAATGAGACAAAATTTAAAATAATTATTACAGTTATCAGATGACATGACATTATTTGTTCGTACAGTTAGTGAGGTAACACAGCTATAAAGATTATTAAAAAAAATTGAGGTATTCTGGAATTCAATTAAATGAAAAGGAGACAAAAGCCATTTGATTGTTATGGGAATATGTTTATGTCAAGTCACTTGGTATCTTTTTTGTAAAAGTAAAGATATAGGCTTAGAAATGAACTGGTCTGAAGAGAGAATATTAAAAATAAAACAGCTGTTAAATCTATGGAAACAGAGAAATTTCTCACGCTTAAAGGGAAAATAATGATATTAAAATCATTGATAATGTCTAAAATCATTTATACATCACAAGTTTTGTCTTGTCCTAAAGGGATAGTTAAGGAGCTCGACAAGTTATTTTTGGATTTCCTATGGAAAAGGAGACCTGCACAGGTTAAAAGGTAAAATGTATTAAATAGTATACAAGAAGGTGCTTTAGATATGTTAGATGTTCAAACAAATTCAATTCAAAGTTTATTCAACACTCTTCATATAAACATTAAAAAACATACAAATAATAATAATAATAATAATAAAGACATTTATAACGCGCAAACATATCCACCCAGAGGGTGCTCAAGGCACAGAATGGAATGATAACAAAACAAGACAGTGATAACAAATAACAATGGCAGTTTATGAGAGCATTTGGGATAGGCAGAAAGCCGGAGGGATTCCTTACATAAAAGCCTACCCCTAAAACACACACATACAGGAAAAAAAGAAACAAGATCAAAAGAACACAACAAAAAACATACTAAAACATACTGTCATGTACAATCAGAGTAAACAAGTTTCTACTATATTCATTTCTAATATAATTTAATTATGACCTTTTTCTTGTTTAAAAGCTACTACAACTCAAGAAAGGCTCAATCAGGAACTTTTGATAGCTATCGTAGAGAAATGATTTGGCTGAATACAAATGTAATGTTTAAACGGATTTTTTTTTTTTTTTAATCATAGGAATTGGATAAATTCTGACATTTTGTTTGTTTGGGATTTAATGGATGGTAAAGATTTTCTACCAGTTAATCAGTTAGGTGCAAACATATTATTTAAGGATGGAAGGTGGTATAGTCAATATGCACGTATTAGAAGAGCGATTCAATCACTTGGGAATATATGTAAGTACTTGCAGGAACAAATGTACAACATAGACAGTTTATGAAATTTAGATCCACAGCTTTTGTATTATACAGATAATTGACTGGCAGGGGGTGTCATTTCAATAAGACAGTTGGCAGTTAAAAGAATAGATCATGAGTTGATTAAAACAAAAATCGAAAAGCATAGAGCGGAGGAAGTTTGGCGTAATATGCATGGTCAGATGTTTGGATTCTTAAAGGTAAAAAAAAGTTTTGGTATGGGGTTATGAATTTAGTTCAAATGAACATGTTGGAGGCATAAGCGATCCTACAATATTCAGTGATCGTGGTTGCGGTTGAAATCGAGTCTAAAGTTATGGAATTATAAATAATTAACTATTTATGTTGTATAGCTCCCTCTCAAGGTCAAGATATTAATTAAGCTATAAAACAATGTTTCTTGACTAAAATCGATCGATTAGCTATTACCGTTTAGAAATTATATATCACAACTACATAGTCTAAGATTTTCATGTTCGCAGTTACCATTATATATACGGCCGTAGGCGCTATTTAAAAATTTATAAAAATTTACCGGGAGCACCGGTAAATTGTTATATTCAACTTTTCTCGAAACAGAATTGTTTTAGGGGCTAAATTTTCTAGCGCTTATAATACATCCACAGGGGCATCCAAATATATCAAAATTGTAAAGAATCACTATCCACCCAATTTCAAAATTTCCCCAAAACTTTGTATTACCTTCAAGTTAAAAGGTATAAAAGACAGTTTACTGATAAATTTCAATTTCGTTGTTGTTAGGCGTGTCCTTTTGAGAGACGGTGTTTTTAGGCGTGGCCTTTTGAGAGATGACGTAAATCAGGCCCGGCCTTAATCTATTCCGAATCTGGCTTCGAGTTTTCGATGTCGGTCATATATGTAATTGTATAACTCATAGTCAACAGCAAGCCGCTCTGTAGCAGTGTCGTTCAGTTCTTGAGACAGGGGCTTCTTGTTTGCACTCTTGGATAACGTTGTTGGGCTATTTGCTGTGAGGAAGGGAAAAGAGTAGTAACAACAAAAAAGAAAGAGGGAATTTAGCTGTGATTTCACTCACATTCTTAATTCATCATCACTATAATTATTTATTTTTTATCATTTTATTTGTTCCATCATGGCTGGTTGGACCTTAAATTAAGCCATTTTGATTCAATTCAATTAAATTCGATTAAATTCAATTAAATTCAATTAAATTCAGATTTATTTCATTTCCAACAGAAAGAAACACAAAGGTATTAAATTGTTTTCATACATTATTCATTTTTTCTGGTAACTGTACAAATACACTTTGCACATAATAAAATTATTACAAGAAATTCTTAACTTCTGAGGAAATGGGGGGATCCACTGAAAAGCAGTGCTTGTAGTTTGTGGATCCTCCAGACAAATATATAATTGTTTCAAAATTTTGCCTACGAAGACTTGGAAAACACAAGACAATATTACAAAACAACAAACAACCACGAAACGACAAGAAGAAGTAAAACAGATACGAAATAAAAGGGAGAAGAAGGAAGAAGCAGGCCAAATTATGACGGAAGAAGAGGTAGCTATATGTATTGGTGATTCTGGGAAGGTAAGATCATAAGACCAAATAAATATTAAATTAATCGGCAGATGATAAAGACTTAAATAAAAAAATGAAGATGATTACCAACTGTTATCAGATTATTCTCTTATCTTACTTTAAGATTTGAGCAAAAATATTTGTAGTTTTTCCTTGAAAGAATTTCGGGATGGACTATTTTTATTACCTTCACTTAAAAAATTCAAAATCTAGGACAATCATACATAAAAGACTTCTTCGCTAATAAAGTTCTAAAGAGTGGGAGGTGAAACTCGTTTGACCGTCTAGTTGGGTAATCATGAAATAACCGATTTAGAGGGAACGTGGCATCAAATATATGTGGAAGGGTCTTTCTACTATACTTAAACATAAATTGTCCTAAGTAAAATAGACACAGGTCATGTGTTTGTAATAGTCTGCTATTAACAAATAAGGGGTCTGTGTGCAGGGGCGGTCGAGCGACTTCCAAAGTGGGGGGGCACCAACAAAAAAGGGCACTTTCTGAAGAAAAAAGGGCACCTACAGTGGGAAATCTCAAAGCGAAAATATACAATTTTTTAGACATACCCCTGCATTGTGATTACATTATCAGGGATGATTTCAATATTTGTTTCTCTTCATACATCATACAAGATATCGCTTAAGCATCATACTTTACAGTTGGGTGGGATGTCTGAATATGCATTTACGAGCGAGCGAAGCGAGCGAGAAAATTTTTAAAGATCTGCGAGGTCGCAGTGCGAAAAATTACATCTTATAAAGAGGAAAAAAGCCAATCGTGATGGGGTTATAAGCACATTCTCTTAACGGAAGACTGAAAAGACCTTTGATAACTAACATAATTATATCATCTTTAAATGCGAGCGAGCGCAGCGAGCGAACTTTGGGGGAAATTGCTCTTAGTCGCTTTAAATAAGGGGCATGTTTAATGATTTCATGAAAAGGGGACAATTATCGAAAGGGATAAGACACTTATTAGAAAAGAAAAGGAGCACGTGTCAAAGTACAAAGGATAATTATAAGAGGTGAACATGAGGCATTTTTTTTCACCTGAAAAGAGGCACTCACCTGATGAAAAAGAGGCGTTTACGAAAATGGGAAATAGGCATTTGTTGACGGAAAAAGGGCACCCATCAGATTTTGATAGGGGCATTTATAAGAGGTGAAAAGGGGACAGGTCCCTTATTAGAAAGGAAAAGGGGCACGTATCATTATTAAAAAGGGAATTATCAGAGGTGAAAAGAGGCACTGACCAGATATGAAAAGGGGCACTTATGAAAATGTAAAAGGGGCACTTATAATAAAGGAAAATGTGCATTTGTTGAATGAAAAGGGGGCACCGTTCAAATTTTAAAAAAGGGCCGTTATGAGAAGGGGAGGGAGCTTTTTCTTTTTAATGGGGGCACTTATCATAAGGAAAAGGGGCACTTATTAGAAAGGGAAAGCGGTAGTTATGAGAAGGGGAAGGAGCTCTCTCTTTTTAATGGGGGGAATTATCATAAGGAAAAGGGGCACTTATTAGAAGAAAAAAAGGGGCACATGTTAAAATTAAAGGTGTGCTCATCCGAGTTTAAAAAAGGGGTAGTTATTAAAAGGAGAAGGGGCACTTCTTACAAAGGAAAAAAGGGGCAGTTGTCAAAGTAAAAGGAGCACCTCTCAGTTTTGAATAGGGCAATTATCAGAGGTGAAGGGGGCACTTATCAAAAGTGAAAAGGGGCACTTCTCGTACCTGAAAAGAGGCACTTACTAGAGATTAAAAAGGGCACTTATTAAAGATAATTTCAAGATTTATGAGAATGGAAAATGGACACTTATTGCAAAGGAAAATGGGAACATGTCGAAGGAAAAGGGGCACGTGTCAAAAATAAAAAGGGCACTCGTCAGAGGTGAAAAGGGGGAAGGGGCACTTTTATTTAGTAATAGGGGCACTTGTCAAAGTAAAAGGGGCACTTTTCCTATGTAAAAGGGGCACTTCTTACAAAATAAAAGGGGCACTTTTCCTATGTAAAAAGGGGCACTTTTGGGGTATCTGAAAAAGTGGGGGGGGGGGGCACTGTGCCCCCCCCTGCCCCCCCCCCCCGGGAGAACCGCCTCTGTCTGTGTGTGAGAGTATAGCAGAATTGTGGGTAATACGGAGACTTCTTTTGTAATAATAACAGTCTATCTAGTAGAGTTTGCTTCGTATTGCCCCAAGCAAGTATCCCATGATTCAGATATGGTAAAATTATAGATAAATAAAGCATGAGTAGGGATGATGTTTGGAAAATGAAATTTTATTTTATTTATTATGCCAATATTAGGCTAATTATACTACATATACATGGAATATCTTCTCATGAATTAATGATTAGTCTTTCAAAAGTGATTTACAATGTTGCATTGCACCAGTTTTAAGCTTTATAGATAAACAATGACAATGAAGTCCGTACAGTGAACATAATTATGCTAATTATGCTGTTTAAGACAATTGCATTACTTGGAATCAAAAACTGGTGTCATAAATGGATTCCTCGTCATAGAAAACCCTTGAAAAGTCGTATTATCCATGATTTCAGGCTTCCTGGATTGAGATTAGCAACATTATTACATATTGCACATATTATGCTAATTAGATGATTATGCTAATATCGCTATTACAAAAGTGGCCCAAGGTTGCCAAGCCGGCAACCAAGCTGAATTTACTTCAATACCCATCTAGAACACAAATCAACAAAAAACCTTGCACTTATCAACTTTTCCAGGTCATGTACATGGTATATGGTACCGTCTACTGGACTACAACAGTTTTACATGTGGACAAGTACAGATACAAAAACACTTGTATACAGAGAACAGAAAACTGACACCGTACAACAGAGAAGGGGTTGCAAGAAGGACTTGACACAAAGAGAGAAAGAAAAAGTACATGTAGGTACAAGTAGAGACAACATTCCACAGATTAGTCCTCGTAGGCAATGAACAATAACAATAGTGGAGCATCTTCGCATGTTCCTGGCGAGATGCCCAATAGAACTAATAGTGCATAATATTATAGGAAATACACTCAATGTAAATAGATGCGCTCATTGTAATAGCAAACATATATACAGTGCGTCCCAGAAAAAACGAAACCGAGAAGTATCGATGTTTTATCATAACTTAATCACAACCATAATTGATGAATGATACATATTTGGAAAGCTTAGAGTCTCCTCTTTCAGTTGATGCTACTCAGATGATGCATTTTTCACGCATGAGTGATTAAAAGCAATTTGAAGGAAGGAAACCAAAAAGACATTTGGCGGGCGGTATCTGAATTTCGAAGAAAAATTCACATTTCTAGAAAGTTGAGTTTCTGCCCTTTCATATGACACCTTAATCAGGAAAGATGAGCGAGGAATGACAAAGTTCTGTTTGTTTAAAGTAGTGCTTGCATTTCCATAATTTTATTAAACGAATTGCAGTCCTCTTCTTTTCCTCTCTTCTTTTCTCTTTCTCCAAGCTCTCTATCCTCCTCTCCTCTTTGCCTATCCCTTTCTTCCTTTCTCCCATTTATAATGTATAATTGTATATATGTTCCTACTCATAAATTGTATTGTTTGGAAGAAAAATAAATGTTCATTTGAATTGAATTAATTAGAAATGTATTTCGGCACATAACGTGGGTGTCTCACTTCCAAGGGAATTTCAATATTATTACCTCCGCTTTAGCTCCGGAAAACATAGCATTCAGTGCATTCAATGACCAGACACCCACTTCCTACCCAACATGGGTCGAGAGAGGCAGATGTAAAATAAAAAAAACAGAACTAGACTTTTCTTCGTCACTAAGGCGCCTTGGATTAATACACCAGTTTACGGTTGTATCAGTGCGCATGCGCAGACAGTTGACCTCGGGTCATTGGCCCTGAAACAAAGCCAATTACCTTTGACCAGTGGTATTAATGCATAAATTAAGATTGCGCCCATGCAAATGATGTGCGCGCACAACGCAGCGCGTAGGCAGTGATATCATCATAATTTGCATGGGCGCAATCTTAATTTACGCATAAATACATGACCTCTAGGAAATTGGCTTTGTTTAAAACGGCGCACACAACCGTAAACTGATGTATTATCATGCACGAGAAGCCGCGGCTTTTTAACTTAAGGAAAGGAAAGCTGCATTGCGGTAATCCCGGGTGCGTTATTTTCTTCTGCGGCACAGATTGGTTTTTTTTTAAGGGGTCTTATTTAACCCTAACCCTAAACTTTCCCATAGGCTCAAAACGCACCTTACCCCTAAACTGTGCCGCCAAAAAAAAAAGCCGCATTGTATATGTCTGAAAGACGGTGACTTCTTTTTCAAGCCAGAAAACCGCGATCAATTTTTGAACCCATTGAAAGATTCGTCATGCTTGTTTAGCTCCCTCTGCGGCTAAACTAAGTTTAACTAAGTTTTTAGCGAAGCTTGAGTTCGTGTCTAATTAGCATTGTACTCTGTGGCCCGAATTCACAAAGGAGGTTTCTCGACAAACCTCCTTTGTGAATTCGGGCCTATATGTTTGGAATGGATCATGCACAATCAAAACACCGTTTAAAAGGGTTGTTTAAAAGTAAAACGACTTGTTTAAAAATTCAACAAGCTGTTTTATTGTAATGAACTTTTATTTTAGCATTTTAAACGTTTTCTCTGGTATATATTATAACCGAATGATTTTTTTTTTAAGTAGATTTTTGTTCGAGGAGGTAACTGGGAGGTGTCAATCTAGACAGACGGGTTATGGGAGCCCCATTCAAATTTAATTCTCCAGCAATTAATGGAAATAAGGACTCGTGGGATTTGGTTCTCTCTCGCCGGTAAAAACAATTACGTGCTGGCCATAAAGCCAATGTGTTGATTCATGAATTCATGTTTGGAGACTATGCTATTCCATTGTCATTTAACTCATAGAGGCAAAACGCATTTTACGGAAGGTTTTAATTGTTTTCTTTCTTTGAACTTGGTATAAAGCCCTCTCCAAAGAAAATATTTTCTCTTTCTCCTGTTCATCTCTTTTCCTCCCTCTCTTATCTTTTTCTCTCTTCTCTCCCTCTCTCTCTCTCTCTTTTGTTTCTTCACAAAAAAGAGAGAAGGGAAATGGAAAGAGGAGAGAACAGGAAAGCCTAGAAGAGGAAGAAGAAAAGAAAAGAACAGGGGGCACGTGCCCCCCCCCCCCCCGGCCAAAAAAAATATGTTAAAATCAGCCCTAAATTCGCCCAAAATATACTGAAGAACAGGGGCGTGCTCCCCCCCCCCCCCGGCCCCCCCCCCCCAAAAAAAAAAAAAAAAAATTGCCAATGGCTGACCTAAAAAGGTGACCTTACCTCCCCCCCCCCCCAACGGAGCAAAATGGCAAATTTAAAAATTTCGTGACCCAAAACAAAAAAGTGTCCTCTTACCCCCCCCCCCCCCCCCCCCCCCCCCCCCCCCCCCCCCCCCGCTTATGCAGCGGCTGGCTGAGTCGTTGCGATTTTTTGGGACTAAACAAATAAATATATATATATGTTCTCTTTCCCACACGTTGCCCCCCCCCCCCCCCCGTGTGCCCCCCCCCCCCCCCCGCAAGAAATTCCTGGATCCGCGCCTGCACTAAATACTAGCTTCAGGTGTTTGTATTTCATCAAGAGATTACGAAATTTAACGCGAACATTCAGAAGAATGCTAAAATGAACGGACAGAAGAATATTACAGTACAATAATAATTATAAGAAGTAAAACTTTTGAATGTAAATCTCTGTTGCCTCAAACTGATATGGAAAAAAAAGTTTATTATGCTATATTGATGGTGTTAATATACGTCGGACATTATACTTAAGCGAAAAGATATAAACAAACACAAAAGAAAGAACAAAAAGAGCCAGGGGAGGGGGGGGGGTGATTAGAGAGACACATATCATAACTAGAAATGCAATCGTGTCACAACGATGTGCGTGCAATGACGCCGTGTTTCTACGTGTCGAACGAAAGAGCTTCTCTCGGACTATCCAGAGCAATTTGTACGAAGTCTTTTGCTTCTGTAATATTGGAGACAGGTAGGGCGAAAGAAAGGTCTCAATAGTGACCTTGATGGGATGGTAGTGACTATGCCTACGATGTTTGAAAGAAATTGGGATAGGGGAAAGAACCTAGAAAGTGAAAAATGACGTCATGGTCGATAAGTGTTATAATCGGGCGGAATTCGTATAGTGACCCTTGTTCAAATGCGATTTACTCACAATTTTCTGTGTAAACATATACCATACATGGTATCATTCGAAAGGGCACTTCATTGCGGTCAGTTTGACACCATTGACATCTGCACGCAATGTACTGCACGCATTAAAGGCGCTATTACGTAATGCATAGCAATTTCATCATTTTTGGCGATAACTTTGCGCTGACGTTATTAAAATTTACCAAACTTTGCAGACAGTTGTCATGTATATGGATACATATGTTTGCCAAGTTTCAACGACGTAGGTATAAAGATCGCCATTTTATAGCAAGTTGAAGTTATTTCGGAATTTTCTTGAAAATGGCGAATTTGGAGAGCAATTTTCGCAAATTTGGTCAGTGATAAGGTATATAATTTTGTATATGGATGGAAAGGGCATATCCTCAAGTATCTAAATCCAAAAAAGGGTACGGGTCTGCCAAGTCATAATGGAGATACGGCCACTGAGAGAAAGCCAATTTCCAGAACTTTAGAGGGCGCTATTTATGTTTTGCAAAGCCATTGGAGCGTGAAATTAGGCATGGCTATCAGCAATTATGAGACAAACATACTGTGAGATTTTAATACAAAACGGACATTATATGAGAAAGTAATGGCAGTTTTAGATTATTTAGGGGTCCATTTCTCAAGAATTTTAAAGATTTTTGACGGAGTCGGTTTCAGATTTGAATTTTGAGTACGAAGATGGCATTTTGAAGGTCAAGTTATACGTAGCAGATGAAAGGACATCTCTCAGACTATCTAGAGGAATTTGTTAGAAATTGTTAGGATCTAGGATAGTGGAGATAGGAAGGAAGATAGAAAGGCCTTCAAATGGACCAGAAACGGACAAAATGGCGCCTGGACGGTCATGCATGAGTGATTTCGAAAATCGAAGAATGTAGTGACCTGAATGAGATGCTAGAGATGATGCCTACGAAATTTGAAAGGATAAGGACATGAGAAAAGCACCTAACAAGGAATCACAAGCACTGTGTGCAAAACGAATGCGATTTCCGGACGAGGATAAGGAAAAGTATATTAATGGGGCAGAATGTGAACGAAAACAAGGCAATGACGAAGGGTCGTCATTGCAATAATGAATACAGTACAGAGACAGACTACGTTTAACTTTCTGTCTTTCCAATCCCTCTCACTCATATTGTGAATATGATTTCCATCTTTCTTCGCTTGCTTTTACGTCAACCTCAGCTAGCAGTATGATTTTGTGGGTCTTGTTTCCTGATTAATACTTTTTTCTCATCTAATTACCATTCTTTCGCTCAAAATCTATCACAATCACTAACATAATGGCGCATAAAATGTTAACGCAACGTAGCCATAGCATGAAAGGCGAGTTTGGTAGAGAGGGGAGAGAGAAAAAAAAAAGGGTGGGGGGGGGGGGGGTCTAGGAACGAAGGGGAAGCGTCGACCCGTGTATTGTTCATGACATCCATTCAATACATTACTGTTGAATGCGCGGAGTTGGCTAAGGCAACATTGAGGCCCGAATTCACAAAGCAAGGTTTGAGCTCAAACCTCCTTTTGTTTCGCCAAACCTCCTTTTGTTTCCAAAAGGAGGTTTGGCGAAACAAAAGGAGGTTGAGCTCAAACCTTGGTCTGAGCTCAAACCTTGCTTTGTGAATTCGGGCCCATATGTCCGAGATCCATTAATAATAAGGGAGTTTACAGATAGCACATGGTACAAATGACCCCAAATATCCACAGATCTTTTACACATGTGGAAGTTCCACTTTGAGCATCTAGAATAATAACTGCCAAAGTCCTAGATGTGCTTCATGAATACCTTTTGTTTGCCCTCTTGAAAAGAATACTTCCACCTGCATATCTTAGAATGTACCGTTGGTGCATAAATGAATAATGTTACATAACTTTCATGAGCCCATATCCAGTATTCATCTCTGGTGGGTTTTACCTTTTTGGTACAAATGACCTTTATCTGCCCATGCGCAGATTGTATCTGTAAACTCCTTATTGCTACCTCTATTATTACGTACACTATAATTAAAACGCTCTAATGTATCGGCGGCCTTGGGTAAACGGTGGGGGTGACTTAAGTGAAAATAACATTTCAGTTGTCGGCTTTCCAACTATTTAATACAAGCCGTTATAACGCTATACACTGAACTGAATATCAAGGACGAACATAGTTACAGTTACGAGGCCATTACTTTGCCACTGAACCATGACTGTACGCAGCGGGGGCTAGGGTAGGGGGCAGTTCCCACAAATAAAAAATAAACAAAGAAATGCAATAAGTTATCAATAATTCATTGCATTCCCCCCCCCCCCCGGTCCCCAACATAAAAAATCCTCTGTATGGCCAGGCATTATGGCTCAAGGCATGGGCACACAGAAGATTTATTTCTGTTA
>JAVYIG010009816.1:0-74644 GCA_035222895.1 Strongylocentrotus droebachiensis | reverse complement strand
TAAATGCTTAAACAACTCTTTCAAAGAAATGAACCGATTTGATTTGACTCGAAGGTTATTGCTTAATGTTAAGCATGAAGACAAATCTGATGAAACCTATTTTTTATTTCATTCCTTGTTAGTGTCAACTTTTTGAATTGCTGGTGTACTCAGACATTCGAACAAAATACGTTTAATCCCTAAACTCGCCCTTTTGTGCAGTGAAAATGTTTTTTATTAGAAATGTTTTTATTAAAAAGATCATCCCGGTCAACGACCGAAATGTGGACCATTGCACAAAGATACAAATACAATTGCAATTAAAATTTAAATTACACAAAATATGACATTAATCAAGATTCAGACATAAATTATAGACATTTCATAAAAATTCATTGATCAAATTCAATTTTTGTTAAAAGAAAGAGAAAGTGAAAGGTGTAGGAGAGGGAGAGTTGGAGTGATGATACAGAGAGGGAAAGAGAGAGATAGAGATAGAGAGGGAGAGAGAGAGAGGGGGGATGGGGGAAAAGAGACAGACAAAGGGGTCCCTATATCACAGATGAGGGGAGATGGCAAGAAACATTCAGACATGCGACAAAACGAGATAAAACTATCGAAAGTCATTCACATAGTGCAATCATAAACAAAGATTATGAATAATACAATTTATGTAAATATTACATTTTACTAAGAAGATTTATAAAGTATGGAAGGAAGGTGCACTGGAAGCGTTTTGTTTAACAGTGGTATTGTTTAAACTTTGCTTGAGATCTTAGAGAATAAGTGTAATCATTCTTTAAATTGTCGGTGTTTGTTGTGTAGACTCATCCATATTACACCCATCATCTTCTTTAGATCTCTGATCTGTGACGAGATAGATGGCCCGTGCAATTCATCCTTAAGTATTGTGACAAATGATGACGTCACAGAAGGGACTAGTTATCAACTCATGCCCCTGGTGATGCCCTATTTGATTTCTTTGTAAGTATCTGTTTAATTTTGTTTCTAATTGATTTTTCTTTTGTGTATAAGTGCTTTATAGCAAATGATTTTCAGTGGGTCTGGGCCTTATACCTTAGTCACACAGCCAAACCAACTCCTCCTCGATTCCAATACGAACGATTCTTGGCCACTGCTGGTAATAACCCTTTTTGTTCGGTCTGTGGGCGGTCTCGTTGGTGTGACCGAGGTATCTTATATTCCGGATAATATAAGTATTTTTTTATATAATTTCCTTAAAAACTAAAATTATCACTTTTACTATTACGATATAAATTATTACTTTTAACTATTACGATAAAAATTATTAATATTATTAGTATCATTATTGTTATATACTACGATTACTATTATCATAATTGTTGTTGCTAGTATTATCATTATCATTGGTAGAACTTTTATTGGCGTAAGACCGATACCACAATGAAAATATGCATTGCAAAGCAATGTGCGATATGTTATTGCCTATTTTTTTTTAAAGACTCAATGACGATACAAAAAGAGCGTAACGATTTTTGTTAATGGTTTGGTTTATCAGCCCGATACAGAAAATTGGAAATACCGGTTTTAATTTGTGAATTAATTACAGGTACTTGGAAGCATCTTCTCTGGAAGAAATTCAACAAGGTTCATTTCTGGAAAACCAAAATCTTTTGAATTTGTAAGTATGTAGGCCTACCTTTACGATTCTGTGTATTGTGTACTAGAGGTTTTTTCTACTGCAATTTCACTGAGGACGTCGATTTAGAGCCACAGTGCTCCAAATGAACATTCGGGTAATGATAAATCTGCCGAACCTGCAGGAGGCAAATGGTATGCCAGAATCCTTGTTAACTTAAATCCGCCAAATTTGGTGTATTAAGAATGACTACATTTTAAGAAAAATACAATATCAAAATATAAGTCAGTGTGTATGGCTACACGGACGGTTCTCCAAATATCTAAATACAGCACGACCCCTGTGGTTATTTTGGTCCCACTGTGGAAACTAGGAAAACGAATGTAAGTACTGTAGTCACTAGACGAGCTAATATTAATAACTAACGAATATTGATACCCGCAGAGTAAAATTTATCACACTTTGGCTACCGAAAAAACCTGTGGAAGATAGATAACACAGTGTGGTGAAAATTAATGAAACCACTGTGGCCACTGGAAAACTGGAATGTAGATACCACAGTGTGATGAGAATGAATTTAACCAATGTGACCACTAAGAGAATGGTGGAATATTGGTACGGAAGCGTGACGAGATTGGATATTAATACACTGATCACTGGTAGAACTGTGTACCACGGGGTGATTGTAATCAGGCTGTGTCCACCTGGAGGGCAGAATAATAATTGTTGAATATAGGTTCCACTGAAGGATCCTATGGAATGTAATCATACTGCGGCCACAGTAAGAATTGTATTCAGTACCAAAATTTAATGTTGCCACGTGGGATTCAGAAGGGGCACAGGCCCGTTGTTTGAAGTATGACCAGAGTTGATTCAGAACGTACACATCCAAAGTGGCAAAGTAAACTCGGAAACATTAGGTAAAGTTTATCAACCGTTATGCTGAGATCTATGTATCAATGTATATACCATTGTGTTTTATATCTAATTTCATTACAGGAATCTGGCGAGGAACAGTATTCGCAGTCTTTTTCGAGGTACTTTTGATGGTCTCCATCGTATGAAAACGCTGTAAGTAACTGCCTGTGAACTCAAATGTTAAAGGTATAGACCAGTTCTGCTCATGCAATTGCATTGTGAAAGAAACGTTGTGGAATCGATCAGAAAAAGTAGTTCATCTAGCATATAAGTATTGGTGTGTACTGCAAGGTTCTGGAATCATCAAAATGATAAGAAATTTGGCCCAGTCTTAATAATAATGATAATAGCTAGTTCTTATATAGCGCTTTGCAGGACCGAAGGCCCTCTCAAAGCGCTTTACAGATATAAATATTATTACCCCGGTCATCGGATTCAGGCTTACAAGCACTGTACACAGAAAGATGTATACGGGACTACCCTATACCATCCAGTCCCGATGGATATAATAATTTAACAAATAAATCAATTAGTAGGCGGTTTCCCGGCAAAAGTTTTATCATCACTATTAGTCAAAACATATTCTTTCACATGATTGGTAATAAAAGCTTCCATTTCATTTTTTGAAATGAAGGCGTTTCCTAAAGTGGTTTTTACCTTTAGACGAGGTGCAAACCTATAGGATATTACTTTATTATTAACAATATAGCTTCAAAGCTCTCACTCCCACGTTTTGACTTGGATGGATTTTCTCCGTTGATCTCAGTGAAGTCCAGCTACACATGACTCTGAAAAAGCTTCATTGAGAGCAGGAAACATCGCTTCTACATCTGATTTGATTTCATACAGTAAAATCATTGTCTGTGCTTTGTTATTTGATTCTCAGTAGAAGCGACTTATGATAAATAGACTGCAATCTATTTGTATTCATCTCTTTTAGAAACCTTTCAGGAAATCCACTGACGGTTGTCGAGGCGGGAGCATTCGGGAATCTTACTCATCTTCAAGAATTGTAAGAACCGTAATTTGATTAAATAGTACTTAACGTAAATTTATCCTAAGATAGCCTACTTTTTATCGATAAATAATTAGGTCTCATTTTAATACCCAGGGTAGCTAAATCATTATTGATACTGCTCTTCCTGTGGACTCTGCAACTTTCAATACCACAGTTATTGCCAAGTACCCATTAACACCTGGATGGATAATGGCAAATGTGGATTAATGTCAGGCTTGCTAAAGGACGTTAGATTCGGGCTGAGATTCGATTCTTCTACCCATGGATTGAGAGCCAAGTGAATCAACCACTATACCACGGCATATACATCGCAAATTATTACTTGGTTGACCGCGTTTATATTTCCAAGATAGAATATTGCCATAATAATTACAAACGCTTACTACTTTTACATTAAAAGCCTGTGTAACTTTCCAGAAATCAATTCAAAGGCAATTTTAATACCTTATTGTGTACTCCATAGAAATCATGCTCTTATTTACATAGTAAATACATAGTAAATACATAGTAAATACATACTAAATACGTAGTATGGTGTCATTATCGTGTTCGTATACGATTCAATAAGCGATGACCTAGGCTATATTGCAATCGCCTGAGGTTGATTTTACGGATTTCTTTGCAGGGATCTTCGTGGGACCGCCATCACCGTTACAACAGACACGGGACGTGATATGTTCCATGGATTGGGGAACCTACAGAGAATGTTCGTTTCTTAAATCTAATATAAATAAACTAGACCGTACAATGATTGCACAAAGAAACAGAAATGATAAGACCCAGGAAAGTAATGCCTTGTAGCCAATGATAATTTGGTGTAACATTTTTGACAATATGATAACAGTTTGAAAAAAGGTTTGGTCCTGAGCAAACTGTCAGGAAACGTCGAAAATTCGAGCTGTGACATCAAATTTGTATTTGTTAAAATTATTCAAGTACCTGCCTCTTGACTTATTATTTCTGTGCAATGCTTGTACATACGGCCCAGTCACATCCACACAACAAAACCTATCCGAAATCATTGGAGATCAAAGGCAATCCTGTATACGTAGCCCAAAAGATAAAGATATATTTCTATAATAACGTCCCTTTCCCCCCTGTATACTTATATTTTCATATTCCAAACTCTTCCAGAAACAGAGTTATTTTTGATCATTTCATGTTTACTAACTGCTTCTTTAGTAGACTGAGAATAAGCCTATATATGCAACTAAAATTACTATTGTTATAGGAAGTTGTATACGCATGAAAAGGTCACGTATCAGAATATTTTTGAGGAAATGGTTGTAAGACTCATCAGAAATGTCATCTTTCCTAATTATCTTCTTTTTTTTTTACTTATTTATAAATGAAAGTTATGGTTAGTCAAAATTATCATAATAAACATGTACAAACAGGGATAATAATGCGAATATAAATTTGCTAAAGATGCCTCAAACTACTAGGGTCCTAGTAAATTTGACGTAGTTTTATTTCATATTTACTATAATTGCAATACCTTTCAAGTCGGCATGTTATTGCTTCTAGACGTAAACAATATGTCATATTTCTTTCAAAAGACATGCTGACCGTTACGTCTTTTGTTGTCTCGCTGGATTGGTGGATTCGGTCGGATGCAATGCACCACGTGATCAATTCTCATCATGCGAAGAACTCATGGCCAATGGAGTTCTACGGATCTTCATCTGGATTCTAGGAGGCAGTGCTTTCATCGGAAACGGGTTCGTCTTCGCATACAGGGTATTCAACCAAAAGAAAGACAGAAAAACCATTGTTCAGTCCAGTTTCATCACGAATTTGGCCGTGTCTGATTTTATGATGGGTCTGTACATGATCACAATTGCATCTGCTGATATCTACTACAGAGGGAACTATGCCTTGCATGCTGATGAATGGCAGTCTAGCGCCCTCTGCAAGGTGGCGGGGATGCTTTCGGTCATATCAAGTGAGGCTTCTGTCATGTTTATCATGATGATCAGTGTTGACCGGTGTATTCACATCCTTCTCCCCTTCAAACAAGGACTCCATCTCTCTCCCACGGCTGCTCGATGTTCTCAGCTAATCATCTGGTGCATCGGGACTCTGGTTAGCGTCCTACCTGTGGTAATCCCAGCGTACAACAAAGGTAACTTCTACGGACAGTCCGGGGTCTGTTTGGCCCTGCCTCTGACGGTTGATCGTCCTGCAGGATGGCATTACTCAATCTCCTTGTTCATTGGAGCCAATTTTGTAGCCTTCCTTGTGAATCTGCTCTGTTACCTGGCCATGTACATCCGCTATCAGCAGTCCAAACAGATGCTTGCTCAGACAGGTAAAGGTTCCAGAGATGACAAAAGACTGACTGAAGATATCAAATTGGCATGGAAGATGTCACTGATTGTCGGAACGGATCTAATTTGCTGGTTCCCAATCATCGTCATGGGTCTCTTATCAGCGGCAGGGAAACTTACTATATCGGCTCAGGTGAATATACCCACAAAATTATTATACAAATATACACTGCCTTGAGAGGTTCTGGTTAAAACTATGCGCAAGAGGTGACTCCAATAGTACTATTTGCTGAGGGGCGCAGCCCCAAAGCAAATGGTACTTTTGGAGTCACCGAGGCCCATAGTTTAACCAGTACCTCGAATAGAAGGCATGGTATATTTGTTTTATATCCTGCATCAAAAAATTATTTAAAAAAAAAAAAAAAAAATACATTTTTGGGAGAAAAAAAAATTAGAACAAAAAAAATGTCAATTTTTATCAAAAAAAAGATTTAAAATATTTTGTTTTCATTAAATTAAGATTTGAATTTTTTGTTGGATTCAATCCAAAAAAAAATTCACATTTTTTTTTTACTCCCAAATAGTAAACCAAAATAGTACTCTCATATAGTACTTTCTAAAAATAGCTCAAATATGTTTGGTCATGTGACGAGCTCTCAACCAATCAAAAGCCAACAAATTTTTGATGCAGGATATAAATGTAACTAACATTACGTACACAAAAAAAAATCAGAAACACTAACTGTTACTGTTTTCTGGCTGAGTGGAATGCAAATATCTCCTTTTCGATAAGGAGTGCATTTCTTTCATATCTTACAGACTTTCCTAAATAGTACGAGGCAGCAGATATAAGATAGGTGTTCAATAAGATATCTGATTCCCGTAAAAACGATGCTCCAAAACTTTGACCTTGGTTCCATAATCACCATTCATTACCATAATCGAACACATATTAAAATATTAATGTTAAATTAATTTCCAGATGAGCGAGTGCATTTGAATTTGTTTGTTTACCTTCATAATAGGATCATTGTTGAAATTTGATATTACTTTGTTTGCTCCCGGCTTGTCTTGGAGCTTGTATTTCCATTGAAATCGATTGTTCGAAGATTGCTCCCTATTTGCTGAAAGTGTCTTCTTCTCTTTTATTCTTGTGATATAGGTGTATGCCTGGACTGCTGTTTTCGTCCTCCCTGTCAACTCGTCTCTCAATCCTTACCTCTATACACTCTCTAGTTTGCATGGGAAGAAACAGAAGGTCAAGAAGTCTGCCGAGTCAGCTACAGAAGAAAATAAAACGATTGGTACGCCATATTGCATTACTAAAACTTTTTGGCCAATCAACAATATTAGGGCGACAGCCATTTTTGGAGGTCAACTTTACAATACAAGTTCTGCATCACTGCATGAACTATCAGTGATACAATTGTGGTAAATGTTCACCGGATCCTAAGATCTTTGAATCTCTATCTCTCTTTACTCCGAGGCTCTCTCTCAAAGAGTTTTCATTCAATACTTCACATAGGGTTTTCCAGCGTTTCATATTTGAATTTAATATCCATATAGGTCTACATTAAAAACATCCACAAACGCGATTGCAAATACTTTCACATCATCAACCTAAGACAATATCAATATCCTTGTGCATCACCTGTTGCAATGCGCGAATATGACAGTGATATATTACGTAACATGATTTCTATAGGCAGTACAATAGTATTTTACAATTGCCCGTATTAGTTGATTTCTTGAAAGTCTATACGATCGTGTTTACGTGTATGCAACTTCTTTTAAATTCAACGCTCGTTGTCTCCCTTTTGTAAAATGTAGAGAGCAGCTTTGGGGATGGAGACGGCTCTTCTACGGCTAAAGCTACTAATCGGCCCGTCCTGGTAGCGCAGCACCTTGAACACTGGTTGAAAAGTGAATCTCGTGACTTGACCCGACAAGAACTTGAGGTCATCCGACGAGACATTAGCCAATCACATGCTCTCTTGATAAAGGCTGGCAACACCGTGTATGGATGTATAAAGAACATTGTCGTCCACATAGTGAGTAAAGTACAGTATATATTTAGAATGTTTGATTGATATATCATCAATTAATCAATCAATCAGATTTGTATAATGAATAGTGTGGTTTCACCTACTTTATTCAACGGGTGCTGACCCAGCCACTTGGACAGCTATTCTCACACAAATGTATTTGAAGAACCAATGTCAATCTCTAACGAAGGTCTGCTTTGACATACTAGTAGAAAAATATCTTGTTTCCATTAAAACTGAGCAAAATTTAGTGCAATTTTCCATAATAAAAACATGAAGTACCAAAGAATCCTGAAAACGTAATGACAGCAAAATCCTCGTCCTCTTGGCCATGATGCTAGTAGAGATAAATAAAATTCACTGTCGGCCTCTTGATTTCACATCCAAATTATACGATTATCGTAACTTCGATTTTGATATTTACAAAGTAAAATAGATAGCCACAATGACTTTGACATTGAATAACCATAAGAAAGTGATGATTTAAACAAAAATCCATAGAAAACTATTTGCTATCATTGTTGCGTGTTTTTTTTTTATTTCAATCAAACGCAGTCGATATTTTAATTTTTTCTACATGAATCACAAATTGTAATGCCCCAAAGATGAGCCTGGAACCTAACGTCTTATAATATCATAAAGTATATCCACATACAGAGACAAACACGAGCATTAACACACAAATGTAAAATGCAAATTCTAGGCCTATAATCTTACTTGATATGCATAACACGAATTGAGATATTTACATGTATATAATGAATACCAGGCTAACAAAATCTCCTAATATGCAAAGCACAACTTATGAATTCGTGTTATTGATATTGTACAAAATTATCATTGTATTAATCATCGTGACTGTTGATTTCAATTGATTTTAATTTCATAGGATGGAGCTAGTAGAATCCAAAAGGCCTTTGTGATTTTGGATCCTCCAACGTTCAATTTGAAATCGGATGAGCAGTGCAACGATGTACTTAACCAGGACGAAATCAATCTCTCTAAGGTTATGGGGTTACTCCATGAAATACACGAGTTGAAGTATTAAATGTTTATATATATACACACTAGAACATGGCTACAGCCCTCGAGACCGAAATCCCGACACAGCGTCTAGCAGGAATTCAATACAAGAATTATCCGATGGTTCACGAGACCGGCGCACATCGAGACTGACAGCTAGCCCACGAGACCAATACGTCAGTTTTGAGGTCCTTCTAACAATTTATTTACTGAAAGTTCTTGGGACAAGAATTTGTCAAGCTTCGTGGGCTTTGGTCTTTTAAGCAGTTTTTATTTGTAAAGTCCTGACAAATGAAATATATATATATATATATATGATTAATTAATAGGGTTTCCTCTATTGTTTTCATTGTATCATGCCTTTGAGTCATGCACCCTTTAAAGGGACTTGTTAACATTGATCAGATGAGGAAAAAATGGTGCCAAGGTAGTGACTTCAATGCTAGATGTACAATTAAAAATAATCTGAAAGTTTGAGTGAAAACGGACCATTATTAATGAAAACCGATTGGGAAAACCTGATCTGATCGATTCCTGAATTCTCCCAACTATATTATTATAATTAATTTAATTTATACGAATGTAAATCGTCACAAAGCAATGAATTGGCTCTATATACCATTCCAAACATTTAAGTGTTGAAAAAATTTTAAAAGCCTGTTTTAAGTCTTGTTTTTGTTATGGAAAACGGTTGGAAAAATTAAAAAATTGGTTGGGATAATTTACTGTTAGAGGGTGTTGCACAGTGACAAAGAAAACCATAAATATCTTTGCGGTTTGAGAATTTTTTTCAGGATGTTTTGCATGTTAGAGGGTTAGTATGGTAGAAGAAATATAACTAGTAACATTTCATACACAAATTACACAGTAATTTCCATCTACCTTCAACAATGTTACCGGTTCACTTTAAGTACAAATTATTCGAATAACGAAAAGAACACATATGACGGGATTGTAAGCCATATTTCTTTTTAATCATGCTTTTGATTTATATATACAAGTACGGAAATAAATTACTTTGAAATGGAAAATGAAGTTAAAACTAGAGTAAAAGACCGTGTGCAGGAGCAGGCAGGGAGGGGAAAGAGTCACAAAGTCTTCATTTGTTTGGTACAATCTTTGAAAGATTGATAATCGTTGTTTCCCTTCAAAGTTATAAGTCATACATTGTTTGACCTTTTTTTAAAATCCTGTTAGAAAATTTGAACAACGAATGATAGCTGAACAAGGAATAGTTGCTATTCTTTTCTTTGTAGTAGCAAATTTTTTATTTGAGCAGTTGTAAATATAATTGTCACTGATCTATCATCGCACTTGTGTTTTAGTAATATGTTTTTGTATGTATGATGTTGTTGATTGTGAAACTAAAACAAACATTTGATTTATGCTGGCAAAGAGTCATTACATTTTTTGCATTATTTAGTGTATTATTCGATGTCACAATCGGTTAGTAGTTTCTAATAGGCAATGAATGACCACTTGGATCAATTAATCGTTTACTACATAATAATAATAATTATATAATAATATTCGGTTCTTGTATAGCGCATATTACAATTTAACGTCTCTATATGCGCTTCCCAAGAACTTTGTAAATTATTACCCCAGCTTTAGCATGGCTGCCATTACGGCGCTCTAGCATTTCAACGAATTAGTTCCTGCCAGGTACCCATTGACCTTGATTTACATTGATTTATAGAATTATTAGATGTTTTATCTATGTATGTACTTGACTTATCGTTCGGGTAAGTGATCTCATGAATTACTGTTTGTTTTAATAACTGAATAGGTAACACATTCGTTGATTGTTATGATCGTCTAACGACGTGACTGGCAGTTGATACCTTTCTTATCGTGAATTAAATCTTACAGTTGCATTCATTCTGCGTTTCATATCCATTGCCGATTGTATGGTAACAACATTTCATACCCAAATTATTAATCATATCGCAGCTACTATACAAAATATTATATTCTGTGCTTGAACAAGAGAAACTTTCCGGAATGCTTGTGCTTTGTTACTGTTTACGGGCTCAGTAAACTTCTATTGAATATCATGCCCAGTGACGATCGGGAGTTGCCATCCTTTTTGATCAGACATTTAATGTAGATACTGTTCATGTAAAGCAAAATGATGGTAGAATGTTGCTTCTAAAAGTAAATTATACTCTTGTCAATGTGTATGCACCCACACAGAAAAAAATTAGGGAAGGATTTTTTAAGAACTTACAACACACTCTTATTACAAGCGATGTAAAAGAAATTGATTTGAATCTAATATTAGGTGGAGATTGGAACTGTGTAGTAAATGTGCATTAAGATGTTCAAGGTACCAGAAGTAAATTTAATAAAAAGCCACGAAACTTTTGTAAATTGTCAAAACGATATTCCCTCTGTGATATTTGGAAAAGAACAAACCCACTCAGTAGACAATTTACACGGCGAAATTCTTCTCTAAAATTAGCATCAAGACTTGACTATTGGCTTGTAAACAAGAACGTTTAGGTTAAAGGGAAAGTTGAGTTCTGTTGCAGAGGGCGCTACACAAAATAAGTTTTTTGTGAGATAATGAAAAACTGAGTGTCAAATTTGAAAGGACATAATATTTAAATGACAAAATCATCTTTGTTTGATCAAAATCGGTTCAAAGACGGCTGAAATATAACGATTTCTAATACTTGTGTACCATCACAAATATTAGATATTTTGAAAAAATTGAAAAAAACCGTTGAAAAAAACAAAATAACGACTTTTACGTCGTATTTCAGCCAATGCCGATGTTGGCATTTTCGTGTTGCTTATATTACCCACAATTATTAGCCGGCTCATGTATTGTTTTTTTAATTAAATAATTAATTAACAGTCACCGTGTTTTTATGAAAGTAGAGCTGAATTGATATGATCGTATTGGCTAAATTGCACACATTTTGGGGTCTAAAATTACCTTCATAGCAATTTTAGGCTCTAAAAGGGTACTAGAAATGTCATAGATAAGAATAGAGCAATAACCATGCACTTTGAAGGCATTTGCGGTCTCAAAACAGAACTCAACTATCCCTTTAAGGTGATCAAAGCAGATATTAGACCGGCAATACGTGCCGACCATAATGTAATATCCCTCAGAATTATAATAAAAGAAAATAAGACTGGTCCAGGATACTTGAAAATGAACACCAGTATTTTGAGTGATGAGAAATATCTTAATAGTGTGCATAATATTATAAATATGGTTCAAGAAAAGAACCATTCCCCCTCTAAAATGTGGGAATTGTTGATATTTCTTATAATTATGTTACAAAATTGAGTTGGGAAAATAAATTGACCAAACTACAGAAACTCCTGGATAACTGGAGAAGCAGAAACCTCACAATATTTGGAAGAATCACTGTTGTTAAATCACTGGCTTTAAGTCTAATAGTTCATGTCATGATGGTAGACACGATTCCACCAATGTGTCTGCAGAAATTGTATAAATTAGTTTTCAATTTTATTTGGAAATCCAAAATCGACAAGGTAAAAACATCCATCCTTACTCAAGATTATAGCCAAGGGGGGTTACGTATGGTTAATACTGAGAAACAGATACTGAGTTTTCGTTTAAGATGGCTCGGTAGATTATTGGATGACAGTAAAGGTCCATGGAAAGATATGTGTAATTATTGGTTTGATTTGCTCGGTGGCGTAAATCTTCTATTAAACTGTAACTTTGACAATAAATTATTCGATGTCAAGAAATCGCAACTCCCTGATTTCTGATTAGAAATATTACAAGCCTGGAATTATGTGAAAGGTTTTACTTGTAGTGAAAATTATTCTGTACAAGATATATTTGTTCATAGGCAGATAGTATGGCATAACAAGGATTTTGTTTTTAATACGAAGTCTTTGTTTTACGCAGATTGGTTTGGTTGTGGAATAATTTATCTAAAGGACCTCTTTGAAGAAAGGCATTTTTTGTCTATTAAAGACCTGTCAGTACGCCTTGAGACAAAAAAAGAGCAAGCAAAATCTTGTATTCGATTATATAAAATTGAAGAAAGCTATTCCAAAGATATGGCTCAGTGATCTTACAAAGGAAGAAACTGAACCAGTATATTATATTCACTCTCTTAAAATTCCTTATTTTTAAATTGGAAGAGTGTCCTTACCTATCAGTGACGTAAACAGCAAACGTTTCTACAATCTGATATCTTTTAAACATACATTCAAAAACAACAGATGCTGTCTTTTGGGGGAAAATATACTACAAAGAAATATTGACTGGTCTTCAGTGTTCAAAAGGAATATAACATATACAAGGGAACATCGCTTAAGGGAGTTCAATTTTAAATTGCTGTACAATATACTACCTGTTAGAAAAAATCTTTACAAATGGGGATTAGCAGATGACAGATACTATCCCCAGTGCCATGTCATAGAGGACATAGTGCATGTGTTTATCGAATGTGAACAGAATAAGAATTTCTTTGATTATATCAAACATGGTGTGAAGTACACTTTTAATATTGATTTTGTCATGGATATCTCTTGTTTACTTAAGATTAATATTGACAGAGAGATAGACGTTGTAACAACGATCGCATTATGGTGTATATACAAAATGTTAGTCATCCGGAATAAGTATGGATTTAATGAAAACCATTTCAAACTAAGATACGTATTTGAAACGAATCATAAACAGAATTGTTGTAAATCAGGAGCTTAAAAAGCCAGACTAGAGGTTGCCAAAGAAACTGTTACAAGCACTTTAGATGAAAAGTAGCAAAATATTGCATAGTTGAGAAAAAATATGTGATTTCTATTGATAACATTGTGCGTCAATTGTATTTGTTCTCACAACTTTATTTTGATGTTTGAATGTAAATAAACACCTCATTAGAGGCACACACACACAAATGCCCAGTGACGATATGAATTGTGTATACGTTTATTATCAAGTGCTTGAAATGTGAACACTTTTTATAGGAGAACAAAACAAAATCATTATTATGTGCATTCATAGATAAATGTAATGTTTTGCTTTGTGTCATGAAACGCTCACACAAAACAACTTTGGTGTTTATTCATATCACTACTTTTATTGTATAAGAATTCATTCTGTGTACATTTTGCTTGGTGATCTTATATTTCGTGACATCTTGATTGACTTTTTGCGTCACATGCCATAATAATTTAAACGTCATAATACGGTCTTTGTTTTTAGTCCATTTTAAGAAAGCTAGCTATTAAAAAGTATTCTTTCATGAAAAGATAAGATTTTTGTCTGCATTTGTTATTTCATGAAATCACAAAGTACGTTTCATATTATCATTTCCTGGAATTCATTCTGGTATCACGCTGCAGTTGTGATTGGGGCTTTTTTCAGATTTTCTACACTGTTGCCTTTTGAAATCATGTCAACTTTAATACGTATATCCATTGTTATATTTGAATATTATCAGGTATGACGTAGGAGACTACTAGTTTCGAACCTGCCTCACGGGTTGTATTTTCTAAAGACTTTGCGATGACGTAGTGAGAGAATTTCTACAGATGATTATTTTCAATTTAAAAACAATAGATCACTAATGGAAAAAGAATAAACACTTTAACAAATAAACCAATAACATTTAATAATATATATAGGCTATGCCAATGGGTAGCATTTATTTGACAATTTTCAAAGCGCTCCGCGCTAGACTGTTTCTTTCTATTTCCAAAATTTCAATATCTATTTTTCGACAAAAAAGTGACGACCTCCTGCCTTGGCCTTCAGTCCTTTATGATGTTGTTGCCGTTGCTGTTGTTGCTGTATGTTTTTTTTTAATTTTCTTTTCTTTTGAGGGTATTTGTTCTTGTTCACTTAAAGGTATAGACCAGTTCTGGTCATGCGATTGCTTTGTGAACGAAACGTTGTGGAATCGATCGGAAAAGGTTGATCATCTAGCGTATAAGTATTGGTGTTTACACAGCGGATTCAAAATTCAGCTGCCAGACTAGTTTCTAAATTACCAAGGCAATATGAGCACATCACTCCGACTCTACAGGAACTCCATTGGCTACCCGTATCCCAGAGAATCCAATAAAAAGTCATCCTTCTAACTTTCAAGTCAATTAATCAACTCTGTCCCAGTTACATATGTGAGCTTGTCACACCATACGTACCTACTCGATCCCTCCGTTCTGCATCTCAACACCTCAGTGAACCCACGAACGACAGGACAAAGTCATATGGATCCAGAAGATTTTCTCATATGCAGCTTCGCGTCTTTCGAACTCTCTCCCCACTACCTTCCGAACCATCAGAGACTTAACTTTCTATAAATCACAACTGAAATCTTAGATGTTCTAAAACGCTTTCTGAGGTCATTTAAACTGCATCATTGTATTTCATTAACATTTAATTACTTTACTGTACTTTGTCATAATTTGCTTTCGTTTCTATGTAACTGCTGTTGATGATGAGTAATCTTGTCCTTATTTTGATATTTATTTAGTTAATAAATTAGCAGCAATCTGTAATTTTGTTGTTTTATTATTGTAAAGGGCTTTGAAGATAAAATGCGCTCTAGAAGCCTAGGTTATTATTATTATTATTATTACATCATGCAAGGGCACCGACAAGCAGTGAAGAGGGGATTACGCCCCTACCCCCTACCAAAGAGTAGAGGGACACCAAAGCATCAGTCTTTCCGAATTTCAAAGGATTTTTTTTTATTTTTAAGTACACCAACAAAATATACAACTGAACTAAACATTAAAATGCCTACTTCCAACATTTGTAATTTGTCTTCCCCTACGCCGTTACTTAATTACCCGCCCTCTACGTTTGACACCCTGTTGATGCCCTTGTTTGCCACACATCCAAAGCAATAAGAAATTAAAGTAAAACAAAAAAAGACAAAGCAACAAGGAAAACTGGTATCACATTCTTTATTAAAAGAAATTCTATATTATTTTCTGAAAGTCTACAAGTTATTCATGTAAACCTTTTCTATTATCAACAACCTTAAATCAACACACCTTTCATAGACCAAACTATTAAAAATATTAATTCTGCGATGACCTACTTGGTAAAATACAAAGTTGAACTGCTCAAATAATCTGTTAAACAATATTCAATAAACATATATAAATGTAGACCAATTGAATTATATATTACATGTAGTACAGTGTACACTGTAGATGTAAATGTATGTGGATATATATTCAAATATTAAATAACACTAGTTGAGAGCAAAAGTGAATTAGGTCAAGCCACTTGCAAGGAATAGCTGCTTTCTATCATTAAATCCATGGGTGTTGTGCAGAAAGACATATGTGCCTGCCCATATTACGTTTTAAGAAAAGTTTTATATGACAAATCCATAACATATACATGCATTTTGAAAACATCTTATGTACATGGATGATGATAGTATAGTTCATTCAAAATCATGACATCTATTCATGAATTATGCATGAATGAAATATATTTTATACAGTATCGTTTCATTGACAATAAAAAAAGATTTTAAACAGGATAATTATTAGATATCATATAAATCACTTCAAGTGCGATGAAAACAAATGACACTAATACAGTGTCAAAATAACGGTTTAATTCATTAGAAATACATTTTAAAAAAGAATCAGGGTCTCAAGTTCAAGCTGATAGTAGGCACTTCTACCCTTTTAACATTACATCTTAACATTACACCACTTCCTACATTAGAATGTACATTTCCTCCTGTACTGTATACCAAGAAGAAGCATCTCAATGAGATTTCGGGAATATAACAATATATTACATTAGGAGACATGAATAAAGCTCATATCTAAAATACGTTAGACACTGCAATGATGCTAAGACACATTTGAAGAGGAGACAATTCCTTGATATGTCATATGGGGGAAACAAAACAATGCAGTGAAACCTCGACATAAAGAACACAGTTATCACAAACTCTCATTAGAGTATATATAGCAGTACTGTGTCTCCCTATAGTGACTTTTTGCATTGTCTTTTGATCCAGAATGTGTAGAATTACACATAAATTCAAATTCAAAGATTATTCAACACTCTTCATAAAAACATTTAAATCATACAAATACAGGATGGAATGATAACATAAAGAACAAGATAGTGATAGAAAATTACAATGGCAATTTATGAAAGCATTCGGTATAGGCAGAAAGGAGGAATTCCTTATGTGAAAGACTACCCCTAAACACACACATACAGGAAGAAGAAAATAAATATATTATCATGTACAATCAGGGTTAAAAAAACAGTAACAATAGAGTTTAACAAATTTACTTTACAAAAGTGTCAACGTTGCTCATGCTATCACACCATCGTGAGCGGATATAGCAAAAATCACTGAAAATTTTGATTCATCGTGTCAATTAGGCAACATTAACAATCACATTTGCAAATACTTTCAACGGCAACAAGACTCCAATTAATGTCCTATGATACCCAAACATTAAAATTGCTTTTATTTACAGCTTCTATGAAAATAACACAAGTAATACCGGTATATATTAGAACATTTGGTATTTCTCCTAAGTGCTATAGAACAGTGTGTTATCATACATAGCTACATAGTTGAAGGCAGATACAATTTGATCTGTATTGTGTAAACAAGGCCAAAATGGAAATCAACAACAATGGTATTCTGCCTATGCATAAGAGACCTCATAATAACAACCGAATTCCTCTTCTTTTCTTTTGCATGAGTTTGGTCAAACCAAGACATATTTCTTTTATACAAAGAACTCAAACTTCATGAATTCATGTGGTTTCAAATACCACTGACAAACAATAAATGTATTTAATTTTCTATCGAGCATTCTAGTTTTATCCTGTATTTCAAATGTATTTATAACATTTCACAAATATTAGAGATTGAATGTCCACACATTTGGTAGTCTGAACAGCTGGATTTACAAATCGAATGTACAATGACAGAAGACAGTTTGCAAACAATGCAATATTATATTATCTTTGGATTTCATTCCTAAAAAGATTGGATTTCAAAATATTGATTCATTTATTTAAGTTTCTTTTGAATAAGTACAAAGCAAAATACTTACAACTGGAGCATATGGAAAACACAGACTGAAAATCAACTTCCCAAAGATATATTAAGCAGAATAATCATACGCTTGCTCACTCTAGACAAAAAAAAAAGATGATCAAATACTGCTACACAGGTCAAAGTACACTACAAACAAAACCTTTCGTATATCATTGACCTATAACTGTAATTGAAGTTGATGAAGGGAACATCTATGGCCATGATTTCATAATAAAATCATGTTTGAACGTCACGTTTATGTATGTACATATACCTACTTCGAAATGAACATGGTCACATCACATAGTAAAGAAGAAAACAAGGGAAACGCTCTCGGCGGTCTCGCCTGCATTACGCAATTCGATATGATGACACATTGTTGGGACATTATTTGGAAGCAGAGTGGCCCGTTAGCAGGCCCCCCCCCCCCCCCGAATGAAATTCTCTGAATATAATCAACATTTTGTAGTGAATATTGACTAAGAACCATCAGATTAATTATTTACAATAATTTGAACCAAGATTGATAAGATTGAAATATAAACAAATAACACAAATTGACTTATTAATTCTCATTTTAAGTCTACTGACCTAAACTGACTTTTGACCTTAAATTTGTGACCTGGAATATGTGTCATATAATTTGTAATACTTGATTACCCTTGGGTATAAGTTTCATGGAATTTGAACAAACACTTTTGAAATTATGCTTTAAAAAAATCAAAATGTTGATGCTGATGCCACAACAAAGTCTAGTTTGCAGACCTTGACTTTGTCACCTTAACGACTAATCACATGATTGGTGATACTTTATAACCCATATCGTCAAGTTTCACGGAAGAGGAATGTATACTTTCAAAATTATGTTAAAAATGTAAAAACGTAACTTTTGGTTCAGTTTTTGATGTTGATGCCGCAACATAGTCTAAGTTTGTTGACGTGAAATGAGCCTTGACCTTGACTTTGGGACCTGAAAATCTACTCACACATGATTTGAATACTCGATAACCCTTTCCAAGTTTTATTGATTATATTGAAAATTCAAAAACTTAACCTAGGTTAAGTTTTTGATGCCGCCGACGCCGTCACCGGAAAAGCGGCGCCTATATCTCGCTTTTACTAATACATCAGATACATGTAAGTTTGATACATTATTCCAACACGAATGGATGCAGAAAAATAGCATTATTTGCGACTGACATGTGTGACTATTTCGTAGAACATTTTAAAGCACTTCCTGTCATATAATCTATTCGCACAGATAACATTTGGCCACTCTTGAAACACAACTAAATAACACTAAAATAGTACATGTATCAATATGTACCGGTTTAAAATGAACAACAGACTTTGAAATATACATGTCATGGATTTATGTCTTACAGCTACAAATATTTCAGAAAAATCATTTCAAGTGTAAGTGCACAGATTCCTTTTATTGTACTTAGAAAGCATTCAGGAATTCATCACAAAACTATACGATTATCCCTGTTGGAATTATTCACTTTTCTTAAGAAACATACTTGCTAGTCTGATGATTGATGGGATAGAAATGGAGCACTCTGTACAAACTTTACCCATAAAACTGAGGACTCCTGCACACGTGTATTTTCTAAGCAATATAATCTGTAAAATCTCTTCTTCTTAATGTACCCTAAAACTTTAGAAGTCATAGCCTTCAAGGCCCTCATCAATATCATCAATTTCATTGACATAGGAAGGGTAGTTTGTAGAACTTTCTTGTGTAATGAAGGGGTTCTCTCTGTTGTCCTTGTACACTACATCATACGCAAGAGGGCCAGCAAATGAGAACCCTAGGTAGAACTGAACAGGTTCCTGGCTAGGTAGACCATTGATGGGAAGAGACAGAGGGATCTTCACTGGTTCTTCTCCATCAGGGTTGTACAAGACAAAGTGCTTGCTGTCTAGGACACCATCCAACCGCCTGAGTGTCTTCTTGGTGGAGACCTCTTTCCATGTGTTATACGTGATTCGACCAAAGGACTTCCGGTGGACAAATCGGGATTTCTTATTTTGAACTCCAAGATAGAACTCTGTGGCAGGTTTCATGGGGCTGTAAGTTTGACGAATTCTGGATCGTCTGGGCAGGTTGTGTCGAGACTCTGCATACACCTTATTGCGGTATCTACCAGTCCACCTAGCATTCAGTTGCCTAATTGTCTCTCCGATTGGTGGGCTTCCTTCTCTTGGTGTGCCATCGGGCCAATTCAACAGCATCTCAAAGAACAAGCCATAGAACCCATCGTCTTTTTCTTCCATCATCTGCAAGATGTTCACCGACTCTCTGGCCTCTGCTTCATCTATTCCTTCGTTGGGATAGACTGACAAGGCAAAGAGGGTAAACACAAAGTTCCTGATGTCAAAAAGACTTGGACTACTCAGGTTTTGTCTCAGCAAAGATTGAACCTGTTTGAGATCAGCCACATTGTTCTTTGAAGCCATGTCAAAGATATGTTGGTATCCCTCCGCATTCATTCTTTTCACTTCAGATCGTCTCATCGCATAAGCAGTTTCCACTGGGTACTGCGCATGCACACGTTCATCTTCAAGCTGTGGAGACGACAGAGCGAAGAAGCGGTGTCTGGCAGTGTAGACTTTCTCCAATTTGTCATCATAGATTCTGTACGACGCTCCACCAAATCCTTGCGGTTTACAGTGAACGAGATAGTCAGTGAAACGCCCAAGTACTTCGTCGACCCTCTCTGACAATGATTTCATGGTATCACTGAATTCAAGGAGTGAAGGTAGGGTGAGATCAGGAGGAATATATTCCGTCATTAGATACCTCCTCAAAGTCTCAAATCCTTTATTCCTTAAACAGAAAGGTCTTACCCTCTTCTGTACTATTTCCAGGAATTTAGCAATGGTGGTGATTTCACCTTCGAAGCCAGCATAATTCCTGTTCCCTTTATTTTCTTCCATAGCCTTCTGAGCATTTTGAAATGCTGTGCAAGATTCACTGAAAGTATCCAACAACTCCTTCATTTCACAGTCACTGATAACTTCTTGTTCTTCCCTGCGCTCATACTGTGTCATCTTCTCTCGAAGGATGATTCCTTTCGTGTCCCAAAAGTATGAGTTATTGCTAACAATGCCAAGTGCTATATTGATGGCTTGTTCTGCATTATCAAAATCACCTTCTCGCTTGCAGTGAAGTCGAGCCTTCTGTTGTGCTATGAATGGGTCTCGGAATTTCTTGATGCCAACTTCCATGATCTTGAATGCCTTCGCCTTATCCTCTGCATATACATCTTCTATGAAAGGGGCAAAGTCAGTTTCTCTGTCATCTCCGTACTCTTTCTTCAGTCTTCTTACCATCAAATCTCTGCAAACCTTCTGAATGTAGCCTTTGCTGTAAGACAAGGTGTCCAGGATAGTTGACTTTTCAAGAAGTTCAAGGATCATGTCAGCAGGTTTTTGTTGAAAGAGTTCACCAAGCTGATCTACAATCTCTGTTGCAATAACAGGATGGACGATTGCAAGGCCTTTCACACAGCCATCAATATCTTGAATGAAATTTTCAAGGAGGAGCAGGTTCAGAAATGGCTGCCTATGTTTCTCCCAGGGCCCAAATGTCTGTTGACGACCACTGGACATCACTCTATATCGACTTTGCATGAAACCGTCACAGGCAGAAACAGGCATTGCAAAACCAGGATTGTACTTCTGCACTACAGCGATATACTTCAATAAATTGACAGCATTCTGGAGTGCCTTCTGTGATTCTTTGCCAACTCGTGGAAGAATGCCCTTCACAACCTTTTTCAGGTATTCAGGATCACATTCTTTTTTCATTACCATGAACGCAAGAAGGAGCTCAGGAGACTCCTTTTCACTGAACACATTCCTCTGCTCAAGATCTTTGGTCTTCTTTGTGAACCACCGATTCTCTTCTTTTGTTAGTTTATGTTCAACACAAACGCATGACTTTGATTCTTCCTTCTGCTGATGACTATGTGGCTCTGAGGTTCTTTTGCAATGGATGAGAACAAAAGCCAGTCCATTGTTTCCTAAGTACCTGATTTCTGTCTCGAGGCTCATTAAAAACGGTTTCATGGTCTCAGAATCCAGGTTTTCCAAGAGGAGGACAACTGGCCCTGGCTTTTGTCTTTCCTCATAGCCATACTTGTGGAAGGCAACAATCTGATTCACTGTGTCGTTAGTAACCCTATTGACAACTGCACATCTGTAGTTTCGGTGCAAGTCCCACAACAGGTTCTTTGCTACCGTTGTGCCTCCTGAACCTGCTACATGAAAGACAGTCGCCATGGAAATGTGGGGGACCTTCTTGCCTTGAGAGTTGAGTACTTTATGAACATCGGAAGAGATCCTTCTGTAATTCTGACGCTTCAGAACATGATTGTAGCCTTTACCTCCATTCAACCTCTCTTCTGACAGATAGAAATTCCACCAGTCAACTCCATGACCTTGATAGAATTGCGACTCTTTCTCCTGAACAAAGTCCAAGAATTTGGGGTTACTCTCATCCATAGAAGTGTTTTCACACTCATTCTTTGCTAGGATTGATATGTCCGACCACTGACTCTGGTGTTTCTTCATTAGGTCGCACTGTCCTTTAGGAGCCATAGGAAGTACTGGCAAACGTGTCTCACAGGACCCTAGAAGTCTCAACATGTATGTGTTGATCTCCTGCCATTGCACTCCTCCAAGACATCTATCTTTCATATCCTTGCTTGAGACGATGCTTTGACTTTCAAGATGCTGAATCCATTGGTGCAGTATACCCTGATTCTCTGCAATCACAGTGAAACGTTTCAGGTCCTGAAAGGATTTGGAAGTGTAGAACTCCCTGAACAGCTGTGTCATGACCATGATATCTGAATAAGAAAGCAGGAAGAACAGGACGACTGCTCTGCCTGGCGGAATGACACCAGGGTGAGAGAAGAACCGGACAGTGTTCGAGACTGCATGTGAGCGCTCTCTCATCCAGTCCATATCTGACATCTTGTCCATTCCTTGCACATCAACATCATTCCGACCATTAGGGAACACCCAAACAGGAATCTCTGGGAAGTCAATTCCTTCTCTAAGGGCATTTACATCCTCGGTCTCGACTGTTAATGTTTCTACACTCAAGATCTTGATTGATTTCCTCTTATTCACATACTGACAGAGCCCCATCTTGTTGGAATCTGCATTGCAGTCAAAGACAACATTCCAACTGACAGAAGACATGAAACCAAACCGTTCTTCCAACTCTGTAGAACTCAACTGTTGAGCGGGTGTGTTGACAACCAGAACTGGGTAGTAGGATGAATCAAGCTCACCTTTATCAGACCCAAGAAGAAGATTAGTAAGCTTTCTTTCTGTATTTAAGTTACTGTCCTTAACTCCAATCCCAGATCCGTGATACAGTGATTCCTGTCTTTCTGGATGACCAAACGGAGGCCATGGTAAATCCACTTCAGATAGATTTGGTGTGGCAGAAGTATAGGATGAGCCGTATCCTGTCTCCACGTCTACAGTAGATTCAACAGTGTCCTGTTCCATCTTCAGCGATGCAACAGGAACTTCCCCTAGAAAAGGAGCTGTTGTAGCTTTTTTCTTACCTGGAGCTTCCACACCTGTGGAGTCTACATGGATGTTACCCAAAGGTGAAGAAGATGAGGTTTTGTGCACACTTTCTCCCTGTGGTACTGGTTCATCTGCATCTGCTGATGTTGTTGGTGTCGGGGTAGGTTCTACTGCAACTGGACTGGACGTATTCACACTCTCCATTGCACTTACCTTGGAGTTTCCATCCTTACTGTCAGATGATGCAGATTCCGGAGTGGTCACCATGCCCATTCGTTCTTTTTCAAGGTAATGCTCTCTCCTTAACATCAAGCTTTTACAATATCCTGCAGAGAGTTCAAAATCTTCTATCAGGTCAGCTTTGGAACACCTCACCAACGTGAAACCATCCACCCCTTCAAACTTACTGACAAGTTCATCAGAGAGATGTACGTTACTTTTCAGCCAGATGGCCACCTCTTCTTTTGTCCAGTCGTTCATCTCTTTCGATGCTTCAGCTGAAACATGTTAGAATAAAAGTATCTAAATTAGCGAGTCTCAAATATTATCATATAACAAATTATGTAAAGACAAAATAAATGTTAACTTCTACAAGACATTTGTTCACATAATCAGCAATTTTCCTTTCGTAATTATACAATACCAACAATTGTGTTTATACAGGAAAGCCTGATCAGCATTAATGTTGTTCTCCCGAAGAGTCCCGATGGCCCTGAAATTATTATTACCCAAAGCATTGCTACGTACACATTTACACCAGGGAGGAGGGTGGCAAATGTGGATTGATGTTTTGCCAAAGGATGGTGGTGCCGAGCTGGAATTCGAACCCTGGCGTGAAATAAACTTTCTGCCTTTTAACAAATCATTTCCCTCAAGTCAAATTCAAAGTAACAAATGTAGGCATAGGGACAAATCTTTGAGATCTAGAATTACAAGTAGCTCAAGTGCAATTTTTATAACGTGTACCATTTTACAGTTCATTTTACAATTCATTTGCAATTTTAGGCGATCTTTTGCCTATGTGACATTTAAGTGGATTTTAACAGGAAAGGAATGAATAATTCATGATTTCTATTGTTCGGTTTTTGTAAACGTTCAGGTGGTGCAAACATGTGTGGTGCATACTCTGTTATTTATTGGCTCGTTACTACTCTTCGGTTTAATGTATTTCTTTTTCTTTCTTTTTTCTGTATTGTATTGTATTGAACTCGCAAACAACTATTTGTCAAATTACTACCGTCTTAATTTTAATTTTGTACCTCTCTCTACTGTAAACATTTTCTGTCCCTGTTATTTTTCAAGTCGCCCAGGAACCTATTCTTTACAAGCTCTGCTTTTCTATAGGTTCCTGCACATTTCACAGTTTGTACTTTTATCTGGGTTTCCTTTAAATGATATTAGTTGTCAAACAAATGTGATGATTACCTTGTCAATTAATATAATCATTTTTTTTATATTATGAAACAATATGTCTTTTATATATATTTTGTTATCTGTATTATTTCTGCATGTGAAATGTGAAATCAATAAACTCAAACTCAAACTCAAACTCAATGTAAATATAATTGTTGTACCTGTATACACCTTCTCTGTGCTTGTTGCAGAATCTTTTTCTTTGTCCGCAGCATCGTCTGGCCCACATTTCTCCTGTCTCATTGATACATGAGATGCCACTGAAGCATCTTTTCCAGGTGTTGCCAAAGGAGAACTACCAGCTAGGAGACCACAATTTCCTTCTTCCTGAGTGACTACCTGCTTTCTAACAATGGCTCCCAGGACAACTGGGTGTCCTTGGTGGGCCATGAGATCGGAATATGTTGTTCTGTCTTCTTTCAATGTTTCCCTCTTCTCAAAATCTGTAGACAGACTAGTGCTCCGAAGGATTGGGTCGATGACTGCATTTGAAAGTACATCCCAAACACCACTTCCTTCCGGCGAAACATCTAGAACGATTTCCTCTAGAACTTTCTGCTTGGTTTTTTCAGAGATGAGCACCTCTCTAAGCTGATGTCCGATGCGGCCGCTTTGGACATCTCTTTGAAGCTGACGTAGACCTTCGATTGTGTACACCTTCACATTGAAATGAATAGAATCTACAGTCAATCCAATTAGCCTGCATAATCCACTCCTTCCTATGCTCATCTCCAAGCCCTTCACCAAGTCTGAGTGACGCTTACACAAGATGCTGAATGTTTTCAGCTCCTCTATAAATTCTGCTGCTACTCCTGTGGATGGGAGCAAACTGACGTCTGAGGAACTGGCATCAAGGAGAGCTTGTAGATTACCTTGTGCTTCTTTCCACACCAACTGGTTGGAATGGGTGACATTGAGCTGAACCTCTGAGGAAACAAAGACACAACATGAACCATTCGTGAACAAGAACATGTAATCAAAATAAGCTAAGCTGTAAAGAGGACATTGCCTACGTCACAGTTTAATAAGCCATTTCGCAAATACTATCTGCGCATGGGCAGATAAAGGTCATTTCTGATAAAATTGTAAAACCCACCGACAGGAATACGTGATCATGTTATGTAATCATAATTCATGTGTGCACCTACGGTACAATACATGATACAAGAGGGCAAACAAAAGCTTTTCATGAAGCACATACATGACTTTGGCATTGATTATTCTAAAATACACATAACGGGACTTCTCCATGAGTAAAAGATCTTTGGTTATTTGGGGTCATTTGACCCATGTGCTAACTACGAAAACGTCTTTTTGCACACACAAAGGTTCATCAACAATACATAGTTTGGACAAGTTCCTTGCTTTGTTCTTCTCAATAAAAAAAAGAAGACAGATATGGCTCCAGAACAGAGACCGACATACAAATTAGAACATTGAACAGAGTCGCTGAGAAATTTTCGTCGCAGGAGCAAAAGTGAATATAGAATGTCTTACCTGTCCCTCCCTTAATAGGCTGGTCTTCACTGATGAGCAATGTCTTCCCCTCATTGGTGACACCCAAGTGATTATGGCCTGGAGATTTTTTAAAATCTTTGAATTAGTTTCAGGTATAGTAGATGCCAATACATTTCCCGCCTCTTGTATCATCTATTTGCTGTTTTGCTCAGTATAATACTACAACTATTCTGTCCACTATGATAAAAGAAAAATATTCGCTCTTTATCAGTCTCGTTTGGTTGAAGAAAGAAAATGTAATCATGCTACCTGGAGTGAAATATAGATTATCTGAAATATTTCGATCAAGTCTGATATGGATATGAAATTAACATGAATTGCATCTGTGTTCTTGACGTTGCACTTCTGAAAAAAAGAAAGAAATGAAACATTGGAACAACCTGAATCTTCTGAAAACTTACGGATCTTGTATGCTTTCCTTCCCTCCTGGCAGTCCTCCAGAATCCTGGCGAGAGTTTCGACCTGGTCAATCTGAGCTGTTTGTTCCTTCTGCCACTGCACCATGACGTTGTAGCAAACATCTACAGAATGACTGTTGCTGTTCTCTCGAATACTGCAGATCCTTGCATAGGTCAGACCCAATCGAAGACTCAATGGGATCAGCTTATCCACATGTAGTTCGTCTGCAATATCCCACAGCTGAAAATTCTGGAAAGATCTTCCAAACAAGGTTGTGCATGTGTGCTGCTTCTCAAAAACTGAAAGAAACCAAAACACAATGGATTACGTTTCACTTTTAATCTAAATACCAATAAAAGCAGGGAGCTTTTTTCAGAGTTCACAGATGTCAATATTTAACATGACATTTATAACAAAATGTCATTTCCATTCTCTTGTTCTCTGTTTAATTAGCAAAATTAGGTCCATCATCACGTCTTTACAGTATTTCAGAAATGCTTCCTAAATAATCTAGTTACCCTTAGACTTACACAATTTGAGGACTTGTTTCTAGTATAGGTCCTTATTAATCATCAGGATCACCAAGATAATTTGTTTACCCCATTCTCATGTTCTCATAGAAAAGTTGGTCCTACATATGTTCTTTACATTCTAGGAACGCCCTAAAGAGGAACTTGTTACCCCCATTTCCTGTTCAGCGAATTTCGTCCTACATCCATTATTTCTAGTATCGTAGCACTACCCTTGGACTTACACAATTTGAAGACTGTTTCCTGGTCTAGGCTCTCGTCTGTAGTCAGAACCTGGAAGAGGAACTTGGACGGGTCACCTACATGGTCATTGTACCACTGGTAGAGCATCTTGAAGGTTTTCTCTTCCTGTTGGGAAATGATGCTTCTTTCATCAAGCAGGATCTTCAACTTTATCTGAGGTAGACCAAGCTTCAGTCCCAATGGCATGAACCTATCCGGTGAAATGACCTCACTGACCTTCCACAGGGTGAGTTCAGTGAGCTCTGAAGGATGTTTAAAAACAGAACACTGATTAATCTTAAAATGAAAATGAAAGGAAAGTAGCTCAAAAGAAAAATAAGACCCAAAGCTGATGATATTTGTAATCATCTTTATGACTGCAAAAATGAAACTTTTGGGATTCCAATATAATTGTTATCTGTATCTTTAAATTTGTGTCATTTATTCATATCAAGCTGATGCATATTTCAAGATAGACTTCTTTTTGGGTTTGAAGTAATTTCATCACTTACAATGGGCCTCTTGAAAAATGTCATGGTGTCGTTTCAACCCTTATGGATCCACCAAGTTAAAAACACCAATAAGAAATTCAAATTCATGAGACAAATTATTTTTCACGATTTTTTCTTCATTGTTCATCTTGATATATATATATTTTGGGGAGTTAAAACTAAACAGTTTATGAACTTCTGATCAATTTTAGGAAGACAGGATCGCTTTTCTTGGTCTGCAAATATTTAGATCCAATTTACGGACGTTTTAAAAAGCGCTGGAAAACAGTGGCCTACTAAGCACAATACAAATGTCAACATCATTATGTAATTTTTTAAAATGTAGGCCTACATTCAAATAACCAGTTGGAAAATAAGTAAGAAAACTAATTAAATGATTGAAACCCAGACTATTATCATCATTATTATTATGACAATGTTATCATTGGAAACAGGGAGCTTAATAGAGCTCTGACCATTTTCTAGAGAATTGCTGACAAAAGTCTAATATGACAAGCACGAGCTTGTTTCGATGAATGGAGGAGAAACTACCTGTATAACACTTCGGTTGCTTTCTTCGCAATTATGAACGGTCGCTCATTTTCCATACATGCAATTTTGTACAATACATTTCCAGTTTTTTTTTCTTTTTTTTTGTGAAATGAATTTATTGATAAATATATGCTTTTGAACAAATCAAACAATCATACACAATCAATTGAAATAACATGTTGTTTCGTTTTCTTGAATAACAGTGTTTTCAAAAATGCATAGCTTTTTTGTTTTACAGTTCCTTTCGATCTTTAATCGGTTGTGGATTAATCATTTCAAAATACAAAGAATAGAGGCTTCATGAAACATGAGTTTGCGATTTTCTGCTTGCATAAATGTTAAATAAACTGCGTATTTTGCATATATGATAAGAAGATTTAAACTTTTAAATATTTTGTTTTTCAAGTTATAACCTTTAATTAAAACGAACTTGTCAAAAGAAAAATTAACATTGTAAAGTTTTCGAATTATGTCTCCAAATTTTAACCAAAACAATCTTGTGTGCTTGCATTTTACAAATACATTTCGAGTCTTGATCAGCTCCATGATTGCCTTTCAAACATTGGTATATATTAATCTTAAATTGGAAGAAGTTAACTAATCTTGAAGCCTCCAAATATACTGTATCTATCCCTTGATCAATACAATGTTGCACAGAGAGATACTCTCGTGTGCATGGCATATAAAGTGATAACTAAATCAAGAACATACCTGGCAGATTCTCAAGCCGGTTCTTTTGTACTTCTACACCACGTGCAGGTTGGTCAACCAGTGGGCTGCTCTTTTGGAGTAGAGCTATACTGTTTCCTTGAACGTCCTCCTCTTCAAGTCCCATTGTAGTTATTGCTGGAAGAAAGATTCACATAGAGATGAAAATAGCTACTCGTCATAGCGTCACGGACAACTACCCAAAGTTTCACTAACTGTATGATCCAGATCACATTTCTACTAGAGGTGTAAAATGATCTAGTGAGTTATCCTTATCATCTTTGACAACACATTAATCTCATTTTGTCACTCTCCACCCAGGAGATACAAATGGGTTTGGTAGGAAAAATGTCTTGAATGTTTATTGCTTCATCATTGCAGCTCAGCAGAAGCAGGGATTATTATGAAATTAAATGCGGTAAAATATGTTTATAAAGTACTAGTAGCTGCCCTATTTATCAAAATTTCAACCGGTATATATCTTCATAATGGACTGAAAAAAATTCATCATCTGATTCGAGGACCAAAATCCAGTTGAAACCAATTGGAACAAAACCAATTGAAACCAGTTGCCTACTGGTTTCAATAGGTAAATTGGAACAACTGGTTCCAATTGAAACCAGTTACCTAATTGGTTTCAATTGGTTCCAGTTGCCTAATTGGTTTCAAATGGCTCCAGTTGCAACCAGTTGGCTTCAACCAGTTGGCTTCAACTGGTTCCAGTTGAAACAAATTGTAGGCAATTGTAGGCAATTGGTTTCAACTGGATCCAATTGAAACTTATAGTTGGCATAAACTTAATTAGTTATAAGTTAATTAGCTCTTGCACTATTTATCGCCCATGTCAACACAGAAGCATTGGTATATATGTCTACATTAAGTACAATGTAAAGGGCATTATAATATGCAGATCATATAATATACATATCAAAGAAGGCATTTATATAATGGTGGTATTTGATGTATTATGTACATGGTTAGTGTTTTACTAATCAACTTTTAATCTGTGTAATTAAAAAAATATGTAACTAATGAACATGCTTATCGTTGCTAATTAATTGTTATATGTATCTAAAACAAATGCATTACTTGCAAATGAAAATTAATTAATAAATATATTGTAAATCAAAATAAATTACATAAAACATTGATCTGCACACACGCAGATAATATGCAAATTAACTGGTTTCAATTGGATCCACTTGGGTAACTAGAAATATTTTCCAATTGGAACCAGTTGGGTAACTGGAAATGACTTCTAACTGGAACCAGTTGGGTAACTGGAAATTACTTCTAACTGGAAATGTATTCTAACTGGAAATGAATGCTAACTGGAACCAGTTGGGTAACTGGAAATGACTTCTAACTGGAACCAATTGGGTAACTGGAAATGAATGCTAACTGGAACCAGTTGGGTAACTGGAAATGACTTCTAACTGGAAATGAATGCTAACTGGAAATGAATTCTAACTGGAACCAATTGAGTAACAGGAAAATCATCTTACTGTTTCCAGTTGAACTTCTAACTGGAACCAGTTGGGTAACTGGAAATAACTTCTAACTGGAACCAATTGAGTAACTGGAAACATTATCTTATTGGTTCCAGTTGCACTTCTTATTGGTTAGAACTGGAAATGAGTACCCATAACAATATTTTCCAGTTCGGCAATTGGTTTCAACTGGAAAGTTTGTATTCCAATTGAAACCAATTGAAACCAGTTGGAGATTTCAACTGGTTTCAATTGGATTTTGGTCCTGTGGGCAATTAGTTTTTTGTAGATTGCAGAGTCAAGGGGTGGTATCCTGAAAACAAATTCCTTATTATCCTTTGTGTCAAAATGCAAGTTCAAGTAGCTATCATATAAAATTAACTTATATTGAATAAAAACGTCTTACTCATGCTTTTTCTCTTTAAACTATCCAAGTACATTGCCAGCTCTGCTAAGACATGAACCAGATTCGTTCATGACAATAACTTACATGAACCTCTCAGTTTAAAGTAACATATCTTTCAAATACCATTCAACCTCTTTGACAACTGATGTCAACTGAAGATTTGCCAATAAAAAGTAAGTCTTCTGCTAATTATATCCATTCAATTTATCTCACTTTTACATTAAAATTACTCTACAAGATTAAACTTAAAAGAAATTTAAAGGAAAGAGTAGATGCACATTTTCATGTATGGGCCACTCGACCGTCTGTTTGCCTGAATATTAAATGTCCGCTCGATTAAAACTAACCTGTGGCTCCATCCATCATGGGCCGTGCTTTCTCTTCGTCTCCTGGTGTCCCTTGGGGATCGGTACTGGGTCCTTGTATGTTCTCATCTTTGGTGTTTCTAATTGGGCTGTGCTCAATTGCTGATGACTGTTGCCCTTTCTTGTTCTTGTGTGAAACCCTCTTTTTAGGCATGGTGACTACATGGAATCACTTCTGATCTTCAGGAATACACGCTAAACCCTTGCTTCCTGAATTCCTAGACTTCTGGTAATTGAGAAATCCATTGATGTTCAAGAACTTGAAACAAAGGCTGCCTTGATGGCTCAAGTGGCAATTGTTAGAGCTCTGCAAAGGTTAACAGATAAAATAAAATAAAAATCACAGGAAGGTCAATTAATTGTGTGAACTATTGGCATCATGAAAGTAACCCTTTAGACATTGAACTGCTGCATGACCGCTCTTCCTTTTATTTACTTGAAGTGGAACCGAAATTGCAAGCACTAAGCCTCTACGGCGTAGGGGTACGTCCGGGGGTCGTAATGCGCAAAGTTGTGGGAAATTTTGAAAATTGGATGGATAGAAATTGAATAATCAAAAATTTACCGGTGTTCTCGGCAAATTTCAATTATTTCAATATCTCCTAAGGCCATTCCATGGTAGCTGCGACCATTAAAATGTCAGAATATGCAGTTCTGATATATAATTTCCTAACGGGAATAGCAAATCGGTCTATTGTAGTCAAGAAAAAATGTGTTGAAGCTAAAGTAATATCGATCTTGAGAGGGCGTTATACAACATAAAGAGTTATTATTTTCAATTTCATCACTTTAGATTCGATCAACCGCGACAACGATCATTGAATATTGTAAAAATCGCATATGCTTCCAATATGTTCATTTGAACTAAATTCATGACCCCATACCAAAACTATGTATCACTTTTAAGATGCTCTATGGTACATTCTGAGGCATTTCTGAATGGGTAATTAACTGAACATTAATTATTTTATGTGAATTTTTGTTTGTTTTTGGAAGGTGAATTTTTTTTTATTTGTAACAGGGGGTTAAAAGGGGGATGTATATGCCCCAAGCCCCTGGTCTCTCCGATCCCGGAGTTGCATGGGGAGCATCAATGCATGAGAAATGATATTATGAAGGCTTATTATAGGCCTACACAAAAATAAAATGAATATGATGGTTTTAAAGAATGATCCTCTTAAAAACGTTGCAAATTGCTTGAGAGATTTGAGACTTCAACAGCTCAGAATATTGTACAAGGTACAATGCGTGCACGGGAATGAGCTGAGCCCGAAACAAGCACATTCGTATGTGGCGGTGGTGGTGGTTATTTTACCTGACTGCTAAGAAAGCATAAATGCTTGTAAGTATAAGCAACCAAACGGACGACGGCTTTGGGTCCTCTCCGAGGGACCTGGTAATGGATGTTGTTAACCAAATTTTAAAAGGTCAAGGTCACACTACAGTCCCTGATCATACGTACAAAATTAGAATTTGAAAGTCAAGGAGCTGGCTATAGCTATGACCCATACATTTTGTAAAGATTACTTTCAGATTCAGAATATTCCTCTCTCTCTCTCTCTCTCTCTCTCTCTTTCCAGACTTGGTGATCATGCAGTTCCACAACTCTGAGGCCCGAATTCACAAAGCAAGGTTTGAGCTCAGACCAAGGTTTGAGATCAAACCTCCTTTCGTTCGCCAAACCTTCTTTTGTTATTTACAAACCTGGTTTGTAAATAACAAAAGGAGGTTTGGCGAAACAAAAGGAGGTTTGAACTCAAACCCGGTCTGAGCTCAAACCTTGCTTTGTGAATTCGGGCCTGACAGTCTCACTTTACTGTCCAGAATTTAATTCTCAAATTGTCTCGAACCTATATCGACTCTCCGCAAGGTATGCGTTTACGTAAATATAGTCTGTAGATCCACTGGATGTCACTTTTTTTGCAAGTAGCTCTATACATCTAATTTCTTAAGTAAAATAAACATTAATTCTTTTTAAAATTCATGTATGTTTGACTTACCGTTCTCCTGTTTTAATAGGATGGGTGGTGTCCGTTTGTCTCTTGTTTCCCTCTCTCTTTCATTCGTCCAGATGATATGATATACAGGCGAGATCATATATATATATATATAGCTCTAATTGTTTGTGTTTGTTATTCAGTGGGGAAAACCAGCGAGTGGGGAAAACCCACTATCCTACGTGTTCTGCGCGTGCGCGCATTTTTTATAGAGGGCTCGAGATCATGACCTGTAATAAAAGCAGGGAAAAGAGAGATTTTAAACAAATTAATGAAAGTTTGAGCAATATCCGATTAAAAATAGGAATCACAAATAACCAGCACTGTGACGGATGAGAGGTGAACAAAATCCCTGGTCACCTCATGAAGCGGCGCGCGTCTAATTTTTTCGTACACGTCGAACCCAGATTCATATTATACATGAATATTCATTACGCAGGGTCGGGGAACATCTCGATTCTCTTGAATATTCATGTCTGATCGAGGCGGGGACTACGTACGTAATCCTATGGTCACATTACCCAAAAGTAGACTGCTCGGCGGCCGAGCGGCGAGTTTTTAACCAATTCTGCCCCGCGGCTGCCCGGCTACCGAGCGGCGGCCGCCCAGGCACCGCTCGTTTTTAGGGCATCGCTCGGTCGCCGCTGAAGTTTTAGCGCGGAGTTAAAATTTGGGCGGCGCCTGCTCACTTTTCACTTGCCGCCCAAAATACGCTCGGTGCCTGGGCGGTCGCCGCCCGGACACCGACCTAATCGCTGGGCGATGCCTAATTCCAGCAGCGACCGAGCAGGCTACTGATCGGTCGGTCGCTGCTCTGATTTGTGACCATAGCTTTACATGCGCATCATCGAATATCGTGTGTAACACGACATAGAAAAGCAATGTCATAGTCATTTATATAATACAGTCATAACTCATAAATGCTGTGTTTAAATATTAGTAAATGACAAAATGTCCGTAGACAAGATAATACTGTATAGCATATATTTCAAGCAAGAGTTATATGAAATGATTGGTAGGCAAATTATGAGTAGGCCTACTATGAGTGTCGATCCCTGGGGGATGGGGGGATAGCCTATACCCCCCCCCCGATATTTCAGGTGGGGTGGCCTGTACACTCCACCCCCCCCCCCTCCCACACCCCCAATAATTTACCATTAAAAAAATAATAATAATAATGATGAGAGCCCGATGAGAGTAGTTAATGGTTATTACTCGATGACCATCAATATACACATTTTTCTATCTCATTTTCATAATACATACGTATATAAATAGAAAACGAAGTAAATGAGACAACCGTATATGAGACAAGAATAAATTGAATTCTTTCTCATATGGCTTCATCAGGAATTGATTTATTCAATTTATTCAATCAACAGCATCATAGAAATGCAGTGCGCCAAATGCAAAGCCGCAGCGTTAAAAAGCAACGAGCTAAATGTTAAGCGCGAAGCGCAAAAATTAAGTAGAGAGTGGGAGAGAGAGATAATGAGAGACAGAGAGGATAATAACCCAGGTAGCCAGCCCATGTGGGACCCATATGGGTCCCATATTCTCTGAAACATGGGCCCCATATGGAAAACCATCTGGGGCCCTAACTAGGCATCTGCACCCAAGAAGCATATGGGACCCATATGTGTAAACCCATATAAGACAGATGGGACCCATACCAAACTGGGCCCAAATGGGTATGCCCAGCTTAATCCCATCTGATACCCATATTGGTGAACCCAGATTTTCCCCATGTGTTACCCATATGGGCATATTCATATTCTACCCATATGATTGTGTACGCCCAGCTCATTCTCATCTGGGACCCATAAAGGCTGGCCCAGATAGATCCCATATGGGTTACTAAATATTGGCCCCATATGCGATACATAATGGGTTTCATTTAGCCCAGAGTGCACAAGATCATCCCCATATGGGCCACATTATGTGCTTGCTACCTGGGAAAAAGGGAAAAGGGGAAAAATGGGCAGAAGAAAAAAGGAAGGGGGAAGAGGAAAGGAAGAAAGACAAGAGAAAGACGGTTTCATCCAAATGGCATCATGTAGGAGACGAAACTTTCAGTTTGTTCCCTGATTAATACTCAGTATCTATTTTGTTTTATTGATTTCATTTCTTTGTTTATTCATATGTCTACATCTAAAACATTTGAAGAGCTATTTTCCGAAAGGAGCAAAATCTTTTGATAGCAAATGGAGATAATGATATACATTGTCCTCTAGTTACCTTGAACAAAATTATTAACCTAAATTAGAAGAGAAATTATAAACACATGCATCTTTTAATAACAATGTTCCATAGACACCTGAACAAAATCGGGTAAACAAAGTGTTCTTTCTTAAGTTACACACATGGATCTAGTGCCTCTTGAAAATAAGCTCTTTGTATGTACATAAACAATACTCCAGTTCGATATTTTGGAGAAAGATTATTATGTCACAACTTATTTTTGTTTTATTGCAAAGCTGATGTAGGCCTATGTATTGTATTCAAACGTAACATGCATCAGATAGTTCAGGTGTATTTGAAGGTTAGAATGCTATTAAGTTTAAAGTTTTGTTTATAACACCCTTCCAATAATAAAGCACCTTCTAAGACTGGTTATAGTTTTTGAAGAACAAAATAGTGCTCTGGTCAGGGCCGTAATCCGTATATAGGGAATTATTATGCTTATATTTTAGAGCGTATCTGGTATGATAAGTATATCTGGGTGAAGAAGGCGTATCAGGACAATTACCCACCGAGGACAACTACCCCCGAGGACAATTACCCCCCGAGGACAGTTACCCCCCCCCCCCCCAAGGAAAACTACCCCCAAGGACAATTACCCCCCCCCCCCCCGAGGACAATTACCCCCCATCGACACGTACTGGGCATGGTGGCTCAGTGGTTAGAGCGACCGCTTCATGAACGGGAGGTCGTGGGTTCGAACCCCGGCCGAGTCATACCAAAGACTTATAACGATGGAATCTTCTGCCTTCTAGCTAGGCGCTCAGCATATTAGATTGGAAAAGGGTAGTAATAACATATTATGTTATATGCAGGGCCCGCTGGAAGAGCAGTTTCATAACTGAAGTGACTACCCTGGGTAAATAAAACGTTATTATTATTATTACCCTCGAGGACAACTATCCCCCTGGAAAACTACCCCCGAGGACAACTACCCCTCCCCCCTCCCCCCCCCCCCCAAGAGCACAATAACCCCCGGAGGACAACTACCCCCAATGATAATCACCCCCGAGGAATTTATAACACTGTGACGTAATAACGCAAGCTTCTCTCCAAATTGCTATTTACAGAAAATTGCATAAACCTTCATTCTCTTTGGTATTTATGAAGTTCATTTCAGTCTTTTCAAATTATTCAATTCGATATTGGGGGGGGGATGGGTGGAGGTTGCCCAATTCCCCTGTAGTTTTGCTACCGAGTAAAGAACAGAAATTACATTTCTTAGAAATTGAACAATACATTGCGCGCAGATGAATACGCGTTACAGCCTCTCTCACCATCAATGGCACAACAAAGAAATTAGGATGTAAGATCTCCTTTATGCATCCTCTGTAACTTTTTTAATCAGCCGATCGTGTATTTGTCTTTGTATGTACAATGGGCCCTCATCCATGCCATTATCCAAAATTAAGGTTTTCTTCACGTTATCTATTTATTTCTGTTGTCATGCTGAAGTATAATATGTTTTACGTGTGTACGTTAATTTTGAAAAAGAAATTGCCTTCAAGTTATGTGTACGGTGCCATGTCAAAAGAAAATAAATATCCGCTCTCTGGTAATTCATCTCATTTGATTTTGTAACTCCAGCACAGCGTTTTTCAACCGGGGTGCGGCAAGAGAATGATTTGGAAAACGTTGATTTAAAAAAAAAATAAAAAAAAATACCAGAAACGGTTAAAATATGTAATTACATGAGAAAATAAAATTTTGAAGATACTAAAGTGTCTTCTTTCCTCGCTCGCTGACAATATTTTGACAGCAAGGCATATAAGGGAAACCAGAGGCCCGAATATCCTCATATTCGTGTATCAAGGTCATGACCGAATATATCACTTTTTATTTATGTACATCGGCGGCAAGGTGCCCGCATACAGTACTTTAAATAGTTACTAGTGTGTGGATTACAAATTAATTTTTTACCTGTTTCAAAATGTATTCTCCTTTTTATTCTTAAATGTGCCCATACGTGTGTGCATAGCACTTGACGAGAGCCAGAGTCATGCAAAATTAATAGTCTTTGGGATTTGGGAGAAACATTTCATTTCTTAAGAGGTTACCGTGACTAACAAAAAGTTAAAATAACGCTGCTCCAGAGAAATGTATTTCTATGCATTTTGAAAAGCGCTGGACAATAATAACCTACATCCTTCAAACTTCCATCCTTCGTGGAAGTTAGCAACCGCAATGGCGTTGCATAGATTAGAATAAAAGGGGAAATGTGTAGTAATGAGGAAGACAACGTGCTATATTATTTGAAAGAATATGGGTTCATGCAGGGGATCTTATGGGCTCGTGGCCATCTCTCAATGTGTCAGATCGTCTTTTGCTATTGAATCCTGATTGTCCACGGGGACGGTTGTCCTCGGGGGGTAATTGTCATCGGGGGAATTGTCCTCGGGGGTAATGATCATCGGGGGGTAGTTGTCCTCGGGGGGTAATTGTCCTCGGGGGTAATTGTCCTTGGGGGGTAATTGTCTTAGGGGGTAATTGTCCTCGGGGGTTAATTGTCCTCGGGGGTAAATGTCCTCGGGGGGTAGTTGTCCTCGGGGGTAATTGTCCTCGGGGGGTAATTCTCCGGGGGGTAATTTTCCGGGAGTTAATTGTCCTTGGGGGGGGGGGTAGTTGACCTCGAGGGGTGATTCTCCGGGGGGTTATATTCCAGGGGTAATTGTCCTATGGGGGTAGTTTTCCGGGGGGTAATTTTCCGGGGGTGATTGCCCAGGGGGTAATTGTCCTAGAACCGCCCAATTTGTGAGCAAATATTTAGCGGCGAAACAGCCGGCCGATAACTCGCTCAGTGGCGGGGGGAGGGGGGGGGGGGGTACTGAGCAATAATTTTTTTTGAGGTCCTCGAAAATTACAAAAAAAGGTAAAAATTGACGTGTTTTTTACACGGTTTTTCCCCAGGGGAGGGGACCCGGGCCCCCTCGGGCCCCCCTGAATTCGCCAATGGTTCAGTGTACATTTCTTCCACTGTTATCTTCATCATCTTTAACATGAACATGATCACATTCTTCATTATCAACATCAGATCAACATCATCATCAACATTCCACTTTCTTGATCCTAATACTCATCACCACCGCCGACACGACAACTAAGATCATAATCATCACCCTCATCATCATTATACGTACCACTGGCAGGCGCGTACACAGGGAGGGGGGTTTGGGGGTTACCCTTTTGGTATTTTTATGTGTGTAACCCTCCCCCCCCCCATCACCCCCCTAACCCCCCCCCCCCCTTTGGATTTTTTTTTAATTATTAAAAAAAAAAAAAAAAAATCCCATGGCTGACCTAAAAAGGTGACCTTACCCCCTCCCCCCAACGGAGCCAAATTTCAAATTTTCAAATTTCGAGACCAAAAAAAAAAAAAAGTGCCCCCCCCCCCCGCTTATTCAGCGGCTGGCTGAGTCGTTGCGAAAAAATTTCGGCCCGATTTATAAATGTTAACCCCCCCCCCCCCCCCCCCTTGAAAAAATCCTGCGTACGCGCCTGACCACTGGCACCACCAGTCTGCTCCTCCTCCCCCTCCTACTCGCGATTATCATCAGTTATACGCACCACCAACAGAATCGACACCACCACCTACATCATCTACATCAGCATCACCACTATATCACAACAACAACCATCGATCACCATCAACAGCCCAGCGTGGGCTCAGTCATTGGGCCGGGGGTGGGCAGAGCTGATTTTAATTATTCAACCAGTTTTATGTCTTCTTTTTTTCTTGGCACCCTTTTACTTTTTAAGAGTTAAAAAGTTTCGCCATACCCCAACCAAAATTCACCAAAGAGATTTGTGTATCCATCCCTTGTATTCATAGACATGCAGGCTCATTTTCCCCAAAATAAATCCGGATTTCAACTATTGCGAGCGAGCGAAACAAATTGCACTTTTACTACGGCAAAAAATGTTATTTAGCAATCAATACACACAAATCTACGTGCCACCCCACCCCCTTCCCCAAACGTGCCCCCGAATCTACGCCAACCACCCGCATAACCAGGATTTCATTTTAGGGGGCGGAAGCGAAGCGCTCTCTCTAAAGGGGGGGGGGGTGGGGGGTCCAGGGAGACGAGTTTCTCCCGCAGAAGCTTAAACGTTTCATCAAATTTTAAGAGAAAAAAGACGACTCTTCATCAACTCTAATTCGATGGCAGTTTTTGTAATAATGAAGGAACTTGATTGAGAGAGATATAGCCATAATATAGGCCTAGTGAGCGCGTAAACCGAGGGAGGTGCTAGGGGTGCGCAGGGAGGACAAAGTTTCTCCCCTCCCGCGGAAAGCTTGAAGTTTCATCAAATTTTAAGAGAAAGAAGACGACTTCCATTATACTCTAATGTTATGCCCGTATCTGTATAATGAAGGAAATTGCTTGCAAGAAATACGTTTGTCATAGTAAGCATGCAAAGCGAGGGGGGGGGGGCTCGAGAGAGCTTACCCCCTCTCTAATTCTAAGAGAAAGAAGACAACTTGTAGTATTTTCATTCTCTCATTTTATTAGAATAAACGGGGGGGGGGTGGTAATAAGGAGCACTATATATTTTTTTCCCCAATTCGTGAGAAAATATTTAGCGGCGAATCAGCCAGCCGGCGAATAAGCGGGGGGGGGGGTGGGGTAAGCACTAATTTATTCTATTTTTTTTTGTCAGAGGAGGGGGGGGCATAATTTAAATCTGTTCTAGAACACCCCCTTTTGCCAAGGGGAGGGTCTTTGAACACATAAAATACCACCTGTTTGCCAAGGGGGGGGAACACCCAAAACGACCCCCCCCCCCCCCCCCCGACTCGATAGCATGTAGATCTATCTCTATCATAGAGATATATACTTAATAAGTGTTAGTAGTTATATATCTCTATGATCTCTATGAGAACTTTTGTTGTTATATTTTTTTATTCATAGGACATTTTCACGAAGTGACGGTAGTGAAAAAAAATTGCATTCACTTTGCGTTACGATTTTCCTCACTACCGTCACTTCGTGAAAACAAGGACGAATTTACCGCCGGACCATGCCACACCATCCTACAGAAAACAAAAATTAAGCGTTTGCGATTCTGGCGCTGGTTGGTAACTGATGTTTCACTCCATTAATCCTGCTCCAAACTTAGATAATCCTTCTGATTCAGTGGAATAATGGCTGTTCTTTTGGAGACGACGCTTGGTGATCTCGTTGTCGATTTGTATCCTGAAGAAAGACCAAGATGTGAGTAAAGCTTCTTATTACCGATTCTTTTTAAGGTTCTCCCCATCAACTGTAGTCTACGGCAGCATCAACGACACCTCCACCGGTGCCTACCCGTGGCCTTAGCGGCACATGTGGACCTTATTCCCGTGCGTGCCATGGGCAGGCGCAGGCATGATCACACCCGTAATACGTGCATGTATGTGTACCGGGCCGGGCATCTTCTTCTTTCCGTTGTCGTTGATGCCTAACACGAACTAACAGTCAAATGAGTTGATTATTAAGTCTATGGTATGTTGAGACTCAAGGTGTAATCTTGCCGTAATCTGTATTAATTTGTAATTGTACCAGGATTCCACTTCCAGGAAGTTTCCATTCTTCTTCTTATTCCATGAGCAGGATGAGCATCCCTCTTTTACTTGTCGTACTTGTAGATCTAGTCTACTGTACTGTACTGGGGTGTGCAGGTCATGAGGTGGACCACTACACGGTCCTTCTTTTTTTCCTTTTTAATTTCTCAACGATGTCAACATGCTTTGAAAATTAAAAAATAGATGACTGGCGATCGAAGGTTATTTGATGACTCTTGAGTCTTGAAAAAAATGTTGCGAGAGGGGGTAGCCTAGAACTAAGGTTCTAAAAATAGGCCAGAGGCAGGGGAGAAAGGCTGCAAGTGCAAGGCAGTTGGCGTTGGATGCCTTGCCTTGTCCACTTGCGTGCACACAGCCAACATGAAAGGAAGGAATGAAGCAGGAGAAGAAGAGGTGAACAAAGAAGACATGAGGGAACAAAGAGAAAAGAAGAGAAAAGTGAGGAAAGAAGAGAAAAGAGAGGATGAAGAAATCACCACTCTTTCTAAATTTTGTGAAGAAAACCATTACCGGTAGTATTAATATTAGGATAACAATTTTTTTTTTCAATCCACAGGCAGCTTGAACTTCTTGAAGCTGTGCAAGATCAAGTATTTCAACTTCAATTTGATCCACTCCATTCAGGTAACTGAACTTCCTGGAAATATCTTTAAATGTACACTGTATGTAATTGTAACGTTCATAAAAATGCAAACTTTGTCATCAAAATTTTGTATTGGGTCGACATATGTAGATTTAGAGTATTCTTGTCATATCTTGTTTTTTAACAATGCACTGTTGCATTTTCAGTGGGTCGAACTCTTCAGACTATTTTAGAATGCATCTTCTTAATCTTGACTTGATTGATGTGACTTTTTGTAATACATGTAGGTATGCAAACTTAACAATTCCCTGACTGTTTAATTTTGATGCCAATGAATAATAAATTGTCCTAATTTCCATAGGATTAATATACATGTAGGGACCACTACACTCCTGTAGTCTATAGGATACCAAGAATCATGTAAACTCCTGTAGAGCCGGAGCGGAATATCACTTACTGGGCCTAAATCTTAACTACCATATAAACGACTAGAATAAGGATTAGTCCTACCATAAACTGCAGAACTAACTGTACTCGAAGCTGTACCGTCGAAGCTCGAAGCTATACCGACGAGTGGAGCTCCACTAGATGCTAGTAGAAGTAGTAGACAGAAGAGACGAGCAATCAACAATGTATGTACTTGTCGCGTGCAGTCTCAGGTTCAATCTGATGTTCCCAGTAATAAACACGCCCGCGGAAACTACCGCGGGTGTCGCCTAATGCGGGACTTACGCGCATATGCCGCCAGAGCCGTAGTGGCTAAGGCTGAACCACTACACTATTCCCCATTTAATGAGGTTAAAGCCCAACTTAAACTAAACTAAAACTACTCCCGTACCGCAGTGCGGGGTCACGCCGTTCCCGCTGGCGGATGGGTCAAGGACCCTCCCTGCCAGCACTGGTGAAGTCTTGGCCTTTCCAGAGGGCGGGCGCCTTTATCATACCTGAAAATATACTGTATTCCAAAATTTGGTACCGGAAATAGTATGTAAAATACATGTGTATAGAGACCGAACAATCTCCTAGGTAAAAATAGAGCATAGTCAAAATAGAGCACAGTGAAATGCACTGTATTCCCCGACATAGAGACTGAGCAATCTCATCGGAATGAATAGAGAATAGTAACACGCGCGCCAGAAAGGGGACGACAACCAGGACGGTGCATGAAATACAAAACTATATCCCATAGCCATAATGGTGCATGAAATATACAACTATATAATATAACCAGTCAATCCCATAGCCATAATGGTGCATGAAATATACAACTATATAATATAACCAGTCAATCCCATAGCCATAAGGATGCATGAAATATACAACTATATAATATAACTAGTCAATCCCATGACCATAATGGTTTCCATTCTGGTTACAAACGAGCCATGGTTGAAACTACAACAAAACACCCGTTTCTAAAAGGAAATACTGATGGGAATTTCAGCTAGTGTATAATGCTGAAAACCCAGCCCCGGGAATGTTCAAGGAACCAGAAATATCCTAACATCTCCAGCTTGGTACATTTAACTACTAAACAGGATTCAAGTCCCGGAAATGTCCCAGGGATCAAGAAAATAAAGAAAATAGAAATATACCAGTTAACCCTTACCGTGCCGGTGTCACGTATAAATGACAAAGAATAGCAGTCCTGGCACGGGCGTAAGGGATTAACCAGGGCATTACAAGCAAAAAGAAACAGAAACATACCAGTAAACCCTTACCGTGCCGGTAAAAAATAGCAGTCTTGGCACGGGCGTAAGGGATTAACTGTAAAAAATCAAGGCATGACCAGGCCCGCAAACCCAGAATATAATCTCTGGGCATTCTCTGTGGAGTGCCTCATCACCGCCCTAAAAGGCTGCCCCCGAATTCGGGATACCAGTCGGCCAACATCCTCTAACAGGTAGGGGGTGTTGACCGACGCACCCGGGAAGACAGCCAGGTACGGGGAATCAGTCTCCAAGAGAAGCCGGTGGGAGGGAATACTGCGAACCATATCTACTTGGGCCGGATTGAATGTAACGGCTAGGCCCGACACCCCAACATACACATTCTGGAAGGCAGCCATCCATGCATCCAATTCTTGGGCATCACCGGTGAAATTGTGGATGTGGATGTGCTGGTGACGCCCACAAAACTGCCCCAGAAGGTCCCTGAACTCTCCGTGCAGGTGATGGCCACACGGATCGCCCTGGGCTGGTCGTAGGTGTAGGACCAGTACCATATTGCGGCAACCCATGCCCAAAATCCTTCTCACCATAGCCCACTGCCTGGGCCACTCGGCCTGGGAGACACGAAAATAATCTATTCCCAATTCACTCACCGCAGTAACTCGGGGACATGAAAATAGGCACTCCAACCTAGCCCAACCGTCATCCGTAAGCATGGAGACACACTTAGGATGTACCCCGACGGCTATATGGAAAAGGGGGAGAAGTGGTATAAGTCGGAGTGCCCGGTCGAAATACTGCGGGTCGCAGAAATTGACTACCCCACCCACTAACTTCATGCCAGGTCGGGGAAAGGAATTCTGATCCCCCTTCCTCGCGATGGCATCGATCATCCGATCCAAGTGGAAATGACTATCGAAACCATTCACCAGGACCGACGAGCAAGGGACCGGCACCATGTCCTCACGGACGAGCCGTTGAACTGTATCCGGCAAGTCTCCCACAGGATAGACCATGGAAGAACAACTCCTAGAGTAAGGAGGAAGCACAGTAGAAGTAGCCGGAGCGAAAGGAAGAGAAGAAGGCACAGTAGAAATAGCTGGAGCGAAAGGAAGAGCAGAGGGCACAGGAATCTGTAGCCCGATAGAACTAGGCTGTTCTAAAGGAAACGGGGACACAGGAATCTGTGGCCCGATAGAACTAGCCGGATCAAGAGGAGGACTAGGCTGAGCGAGAGGAGAAGGGGAATCGAATTGAATCAAATCGATAGAAACAGGAGCGAGAGGAACAGAAGCAACAGGAGCTAGAGGAGCAGAAGCAACAGGAGCAAGAGGAGCAGAAGCAACAGTGGGAGGACGAAGGAAAGGCAGAAGACCAGGCGCAGAAGGGCTAAGCTGAGGCACTCGTCCCACTGAACCTGGTGATTGAAACAAAGGGGCAGAAGTGACAGTGGAAGGGAGACGAGATGGTCGGACCGGAGGTCGAAGAAAAGGCATAAGGATAGGACGAAAAATAGGTGCCTGAGGGGCAGGCATCCTAGAAATAGGAATAGACGGTCTCATGAAAAGAGACGCAGAAGTAGCAGGACAAGGCAGCAAGCCTGACTGGTCACTGGGAGGAGCCGACTGAGAGGCAGCGGCAACCCGTACAGAAGAAGGCACAGACCCAGCGGAGATAAGAGGAGGAATCGCCACAGAGGCAGAAGATACAGGGAAAGAAGGTGGGGAACCCCAGGAGAAAAAGGCTGCCCGCAGAGAAGGAGAGAGCTTAAGGTGCAAATGCACCAACACCCTCCAGTGTAGGATACACGCAGGTGAGTTGAGGGGAGAGATAGAAAGAGAAGACGGCCTAGGCCATCCCTCGAACTCTATTTGAGCTCTTAGGGCACTCACAACCTCAGGCCCAATAGAAGAGTGGCTAGGACGAAAGTCCTTGTTAATGAAAGCCACTAACCTCCCGACCGGGTCCCGCCCATCCCCCACAAACTTGCTAGCCACCCACCTCACGAACTCCCCTCGCAGCCGAAGCACTTCGGCAGAAGGGGGGTTAGTGCCTACGGGAATGAACGCCAGGTTTGGCAGATGGCCATAAACATGGAACTTAAGATGCACCGTCCTGATTGCGCATTCGGGATAGGGGCAGACTTGTTCATGATGATAACGCTTCCTCCTCGAGAGGAGGTTACCTGTTCTGTGGCTGTGGCTGGAGCCGCCCTGTGGTCTGGCATCCTCAGCTTGCCTTTTCTTCCTTGGGGAAGAACTGGTCCAGGAGCTTACTCGCCGCTTAGGAGGGCCCATGACAAAAGAGAAACCCTAAAACCACTGGGGAGAAAAGAGAGAAATCCTTATTAGTCTATCATTGACATACACTGACTATTCTCATAAACACGCATACTACGCATTTTTAACAATACAATTTATTCTAACACTCAGCTCTAACTTAACCAGCTGATATAAACAAGTTAAGTCACTAAGAAATGCTCTTCCATTTCGTAAATAAGCTAAAATGAGTCATATTTAAAGTTAGTGCCAAAATGCGGCAACAATGCGTTAGAAATGAGAAAAGAATATCAACATAAACATATATAAATCGGAAAGACAATTGAATAAACCAGATCTACCTTTTCCTTGCCGCTCTGCACACAGGGCACACATAGGTTCCTATTGCCACCGCATCTGCCGGCAATATATTCACACAGGCCCCATGATACCATTCCAGGCACCTGTCGCACTCGATCATAAGACGACCGTCATCTGGTTTCCTACAAAGGCAATAAGCCTCCTTATTGAGCTGTGATCCCCCAACAGTCGGCAAGACCCGATCGTGACATAATTTCAATCTATCATGATTGAGTACCATTAAAACCTTCTTAAACCTAACCCGGTACAGATAAGGGGATAGACACTTAATAACCTGGGCCGGCCCCCTCCAAGGAGGACAGAGTTTCTTACTCTTTCCCTTAACGGAGGCCAAGTCCAAAAAATAAACCCAGTCATCCACCTTAAACGACTTCAGATTTACTTTAACATCATGGTCACGCTTCATCCGGGCCTGAGTTGACTTAAGCTTGGCCCGTGCCGTATCATGAGCTTTCCGCATGGCTTCGGACAGGTTACGGCAATACTCATCCGGGCTCTGCCTCTGCTGTGACAAGGGAAGGGGGAACATTAAATCTGCCGGCTGATTAACCTCTCTTCCCAACATTAGCCGATTCGGGGTGAAACCTGTACTCCGGTTCACTGTAGCCCGTATAGCGCTGGCTATCTGTGGAAGAAATTGATCCCAATTATTCTGAGCTTTACCTATAAAGCATCTGACTGCATCCATAAGTGTTCGATTATATCGTTCCACCTGTCCATTGGCAGAAGGCCGATAGGCGGTGGTACGAGTTTTATGGATTGCAGTCATCTTACACAGCTGTTGAAACAGAGAACTCTCGAAATTCCGCCCCTGGTCGGTGTGGACCTGAAAAGGAAAACCAAACCTACAAAAGAATTCATTGACGGCAGCCCGTGCAGTCTCTTCTGCCGTTTGGGAGGGTAAGGGTATGCACTCTACCCACTTAGTGAATTGGTCAACTATCATTAGGATATGTTCATTCCCTTTGAGGGTCTTGGGTAGCGGCCAAATGAAATCTAAATGAACCCGCTCTAAGGGAATCCCTGCATGAAATTGAACCATTGGATGTCGGGAATGACGAGTGGGTTTCTTATTCCTATTGCAAACCGAACAGGTTTGCACATACAATTGAACATCATCTCTCATGTGATACCACATGTACTTCAATTGTACTCTATCCAAGGTTCGTTTGATCCCCTGATGACCTGATGAGGGCAAATCATGATGACCTCCTATAATTGACTCCCTTAACTCCCGGGGAACCCAAGCTAGCAATTTGTCATCCCGCTTCCAGCAAATAACACCATCACGCAGAGCAAGAAGGCTTCGGTTTATCCAGAGGAACTTTTCCTCGGGTCCCCACAGCATGATGGTATTCTGACTGGGTTCTTCCTTAACTGACAACCAAACATAAATTGACTTCAGGAATAAGTCATCCTTTTGAGATTTCTGAAAATCATAGCTCCCATTATTCTGGGAATTATCCACTACAGTGGCCTTAACAGAAAAACTGTCCCCATTGTTACTATTACCTCCTCCTCTAGCACTCCCATTGCCCGACGTGATAACCAGGTCCCTAATCCCGGAACTATATACCGTCACTTGGGAGATATCAAAGGATAACCCTGTCCTCGGAGCCTTCCTACCAGACTTCCTAAGGTCACAGGAAATATTAGATACGGATTGAACAGACGGCCTCTGGGCCCCTGGCCTCTGGGCCAATGGCACCACATAATCTACCTCCTCAGCAAACTTAGCCCAATTCTTATGCGCGCGTGTGCAATAAGGACAACCCCCACATGGCAGATCTTCTAAACTAAAACCAAGCTGATACTCATCACAAGTTGGACCGCGTATCGGAATCCTTGACAAGGCGTCAGCATTGGCATGCTTAAGGCCTTTACGGTAATCGATCTGCATGTCATACCGGCTTAATTCCTCAAGCCAGCGGGCCAACTGGCCCTCTGGTCTCTTAAAATTAAAAAAGCCAACGCAAGCTACTATGATCGCTTCTAACGAGGAAAGGTTTGCCCAATAGATAGTGGCGATACTGTCTAGTAAACAGGATCACCGCAAGCAGCTCTTTCCTAGTCACACAGTACTTGCGTTGCTGACTATTCAAACCAACACTCCCATACGCAATCACTCGTTCCTCGCCACCCTGGACCTGCAGCAGCTCCGCTCCTACCGCATTATCTGAAGCGTCTGTATCTAGAATGAAAGGATCTTTTGCATTAGGTAAGGTTAGTACAGGTGCTGATACTAAGAGCCGTTTAATGGCTTCAAAAGCACATTGGTGCTCTGCCTCCCAGCGAAAAGGATGCTTTCCAGTCAGTCCGTAAAGCGGAACAGCTAATTCGGCATAATTCTTTAGGAACAGGCGATGGTAATTAACTAGACCTAAAAAACGTTCTACCTCTTTAGTGTTCAAGGGAGCAGGCCAATTTTCCACGGCCTGAATGTGTTCCTTCATTAGGTGCAAGCTTGAATCACCAACATTACGACCCAAGAATTCAACCTCTTTCTGAAACAAAACACACTTCTTAGGTTTAAGCTTAAGCCGATACGACTGAAACCGCCCCAGGACTTCCTGAAGATTCTTCAGATGGTCCTCAAAAGAATTCCCCAACACCAAAACATCATCGAGGAATGCTAGGGCTGTGCCCCAATTGAGACCATGTAAAATCAAATTCATAGCTCTTGTAAATGTAGCGGGAGCATTACACAACCCGAATGCCATTCTAACAAACTCAAATAAACCTTGCTTTGTAATAAAAGCTGTTTTTTCTATGTCTGATTCCTCAACTCGAATTTGCCAATAGGCAGAATTCGCATCCAGTTTGGAAAACCAAATATTTCCGGCTAAGCTATCCAGACATTCCTCAATGTTTGGGAGTGGGAATACATCTTTCTTAGTAACCATGTTCAACTTACGGTAGTCTAAGCACCATCTAACAGAACCATCTCTTTTCCTAATCAAAACTGGAGGGGAAGCCCATTCTGAGATGGAAGGCCGGATCACTCCGGCTTTCAGCATCTTTTCTAAATGAGCCCCCTCTTCGTTAGCGAAATTGATGGGGGTTCTACGCATCTTCTGTTTAATTGGACGCGCATCGCCAGTGTCTATCTTGTGGGTGATAGTAGTGAACTTGCCCAGGTCGAACTCATCCTTGGCAAACACATCCTGATAATCATGCAACAGGGCCTCCAGCTTTATTCTTTCCTCCGGCGTCAAAAGAGACTCTGACCTATCCCGCAGATCCTGAAGATGGGCAGGGCAGGGGTCCACCGGAGCTGCAGCCGTGGCCGTAGCTTGTCTAATTAAAGGACCATCGGCTTCAACCGGCTGCAACTCATTCACCGCCTCAGCTACCCCAAGCTGAGTCTCTCCCGACAACCGGTGATAGGAGTCAGTTACATTAATTACATAAACATCAAAATCCTTTCCCCGATCAAACACAATCCGAGGTATCCATAAGGGGAGCCCGCGGGTGGGCTGGAAAAGGGAAAGGTCACTACCCTGGAGCCCTGGATCCCCCACCACCTTACACCTTACCCGCTTCACACTAAAAGGAGGCACCACGGCCCTCCTAGCGATACAAACCCTCTGGATGCAAGCTACCTTGGAATCCATTCCATAATACATATGTACTTCCTCCCCCCCGACAATAAGCTTGGACTGAGTTATGGAGATATCAATACCATATTTCTGTAAGAAATCCAGCCCAAGTAACATATCATCCTCTAATGGGGCACAGTATACAACTTCCTCAAACCATGACTGGCCTAACTTAATAGGGACAGGGCCGATCTTCATAGATGTCATTCTCTGACCCCGGCCGGCCGTCTTTAAGATAACAGTTTGAAGGATAGGGGGTGCTGGATCCAAAAGGGAGAGGAACTTATCAGAAACAATGGTAACTTCAGCAGCGGTATCTACAACTGCCCTTAACTTAACTTTCCCAAATAAAATAGGCACATAAAACATAGAACTGCTGCTTACTTTATTTACCACTACCTCCTCCAAAGACTCCAAAGTATCCGCATACCCCTTAAAGAGCTCTGCAATGAATAAACACTCATCCTCCCATACATCTGGGGGTTCACTTACCTTATCCACCTTGTCTACCTCGGCACTTACTGATTGTAGGCCTCCTCTTCCCCAGATCGGAGATCGACCTCGCTCTCCGATCCCTCCGGGTTTCCCGCCTCCTCAGTAGCCGCAAAGGACACCGACTTAACCGGACACTCCCTTTGAAAATGGCCCAACTGACCACATCCATAGCAGCCCCTGGATCTAGGAGATGTAGAGCGGGCCCTGGGGAACCTGGAGACCTCCAAAGATTTAACAGTCTTCAAGACTTCCGCCAACATACTATCCATGTTGTCCATGCGTGTCCTCAAACTGGCGAGTTCTTTCTTCACCCCACCCATGTCCACCTTTCCCCCGGTCCGCCGCCGGAGCCGGGCGGGGAACATCTCGGCCTTTGAACTCTGTTGGGGAGCGATAGGGCTGCCTAACTTGATAAATCCCCGGCTCCTCCACCGTATCATACCCGGGAACATCCCGACCTTTGGGAACTGTTGAGGAACGATAGGGCTGCCTAACTTGATAAATGCCCGGTTCCTCCACCATACCATACCCGTCCCTCTCCTGATCGTACAGGTAAGCCTGCTGCACCCGCTGTCGAGGAGCCGGATACGTACGGCGAGCCTCGCCCCCATACACAACACGTTGGGTGTGTTGTGCCCACCTGATGGCCTCCAGGGCCTCGTCAACGGACTTCGGGCGTTTATTTAGAGCGGTTAAACCCGCCGCCTTATCCGTACACCCCTGGCATAGCTGTAATACCATCTGAGTGCCGTCACCCCTTTGGTCATTCCCAAACGCTTCACAAAACAAAGCCTGGAGCCGGTCGGACCACCCAAGGAGGGACTCCTCCGGGAGTTGGCGAGCCATTCAAAACTCGGCTATGGCCTCCTCTGGAAATCGGGTAGCCCCAAACCGACGCCCCATCGCTGTCAACATCGGGTAATACGACTCGGTGCCCATATCCCGAAGATTCGAAAAACAATCCGACGCAGGCCCTTCCAGACACCAGCCTAGAACATCCAAACACTCACTCGGACTCCAGTGGCACGACGCCGCATAGCTCGTGAATTTCCTGAGAAAGGAATGCCAACTAGTCCTCCCATCAAAACTAATCGACCTCGGCAGACGGGGGGGCCAATCGCGGCGCCCCTGCGGCCTGTAATCCCCCTGACCCCCTGGTGGGGATTCCCTAGAAGAGGGATATACATAACTATCACGTGGGGGCACCCCGGAATACGGACCAGAATTGGTAGGAGGGGATTCCCTAGAAGAAGGATATACATAACTATCACGTGGGGGGACCCCGGAAAACGGACCAGAATTGGTAGGAGGGGATTCCCTAGAAGGAGGATATACATAACTATCACGTGGGGGACCGGAAAACGGACCAGAATTGGTAGGAGGGGATTCCCTAGAAGGGGGATAACCATAATTACTCTGTGGGGGTTCCCTGGAAGGTAGAGTCCTATCTTCCCTAAGCCAGTAGTCGGCGGAGGGCTCGGCCGGTTGCGGCGAGCTCCTAACCTGTGATTCAGCCGCCGACCCGGCTATAGGCCCAGCTGGGCCTCCACCCGAAGGCGGGGGGTACACTGTATGTTTATAGGGCACAGGATCCGGACTTGGGGCTCGGGACTCGGGACTCGGGACCGACTGGGTTTGCTCAGTCTGGGTTAGCTCAGTCCCCACCCCCTCCCCCTGTGCCTGCTCAGCCCGATCCGCCTTCCTATAAGGCTCAAAATCAAATAGATGCAACAGGTCCTTAGCTTCATGGAGACGAGGACACTGCAAAAATAACTCCTCCGTTAAGCTCCCACACTGCTCCCTCCACGTCAGAATCTTGTGGGACTTAGTTCTATCCACAACGGCCAGTAAGGCCTCTTCAGTCCCATAATTCACCTTAACCTTCTCTGTGGCCATAACCAGCTGTCAACCAGCAACGATTATATAACCAAATGAAGAAAGAAAAACATTCAATACCCAACAATCCCTCCTTCTTGCTTACTTACTAACCTACTTAGTTTCTTAACCACTTACTAAGTGCCCTACAGGAAAATATTGGAACCCTAAACCTCACCGAAAAAACACCGGGGAATTATCTCCACGGTGAAACAATCCAGCGAGCGGGCCAAAACTAAACCCTACTAAGTAACACTAAAGGACTAGTCTAGACTTAAACAACCCTATACCTCACCGAAAAAGAACACTGTGGAATTATCTCCACAGTATAAAACTCTGGCGAGAGGGCCTAAACTATCAACCTAATCCAACTTTAAACCTACCTTAAACCACCATATAACCTCACCGAAAAAACACCGTGAAATTATCTCCACGGTAAAACACTCGGTGAGATGGCCGTACACATCAACAAAACAAGATTAGCACAAACAATGAAGATGAATGAAAGTGAAATTAAAGATTGCTCAATCAACTTTGATACAGTTCAATTTGACAAAAATCCAAAAACAACGAACAAGAAACGGCACAATAACTAGCATGCAAATATCACAACACTAATGCTAACCTTGAATGTTCGGGCTCCTACAAAAAAACTTCTAGATAGAATATATTCGCTAAAGCTAGATCAAGAAAAAAAAACAAGCAAAAGAGAAATAACGTAGCAGTGAATCACAACTAAAGGTAATCCACACCCAATAATTGGTAACTTAATCACCCAAATATCACGTTACAACCCCTAAAACCCACGAAATAACCGGAGGCCAGGATAAACAAAAATAAATATCAACCTTTTCCTCCGGCTAAGACTACCAATTACGGCAATAACACCGGCCACGGGCAGGAAAAAAAAATTATCCTAAAAACACTGAAACGAGTACCCAAAAACTGGAATACAGCACTAAAAATACCCTACGAGTCCCTAAACTACTAATCTACAGCAATAACCAACTACAAACGGGGAATAAACAAGCTTACAAGGCCCCACGAATTAATTTACCAAAATTGAAAATCCCTTAAGTACACGAGTGAATGAAAACAAGATGGCGTCACCCACACGTGTGCTACAAAAAAAAATATCTCGCGCAAGTCCGAAAAGAACGATTACGCCATTGTAGAGCCGGAGCGGAATATCACTTACTGGGCCTAAATCTTAACTACCATATAAACGACTAGAATAAGGATTAGTCCTACCATAAACTGCAGAACTAACTGTACTCGAAGCTGTACCGTCGAAGCTCGAAGCTATACCGACGAGTGGAGCTCCACTAGATGCTAGTAGAAGTAGTAGACAGAAGAGACGAGCAATCAACAATGTATGTACTTGTCGCGTGCAGTCTCAGGTTCAATCTGATGTTCCCAGTAATAAACACGCCCGCGGAAACTACCGCGGGTGTCGCCTAATGCGGGACTTACGCGCATATGCCGCCAGAGCCGTAGTGGCTAAGGCTGAACCACTACACTCCTCATGCCCATTTTGTTCACACTTTTCTACTTCAATTGTAGTTCTGCAAATGTTTTCTTGTTAAGGATAACACACTTTCTCCCACACGTATACATGTCATTATTAGCCTCTTAAAAGCCGTTGAATACTGAATTCTCTTAATCGCTTAGACTTAATACAGTTGTCACATGTCTCCCATAGGCAATGGGTTAAATTGTTAGTTGAACTTGTTACATTTAATCTGGATTCATCTTAGAAGCTGCATATTCACAGCTTTCTTTATATATCAACCATCAGCTTCAGGACACCTCTGATACTCTCTGTTACCATACATGTAGCTGCTTGAGAGTTGAGACAGATAGTTACATCACCGGAAATAGCTTCTGATTGGTCAGGCATTTCATGAAGCTCCAAATAGTTCCCTACCATGGAACTTGTAAGTGGGAGAGAACTATTTGGAGCTCCAGGATTTAACCTATGACCCTGATCACGTATGCATGGATGCCAGTGTCACAACTATCTATCTCGATACGCTATGATCTAGGCTATCCCCCAACTATTGCCCCCCCCCCCCCAGGAATACTTCCTCTCATACAATTGCCCCTGGACACCCCGTCCCCAGGACAACTACATGTATGCCCCCGACTAATTCACCCCTAGGGTAATTACATGTACCTCTCAGAAAACTACCCTTGAAACAACATTTTAGAAAAAAATTCCGCCTAGGATAATAAGCACTTGCTTGACAACTGCCCCTATCAACGGTCACTCCAATTTCTTTCAGACAACTACCTCACTACCTTAATTAGGGGATTGTGGTGTTGGGGAGGGAGGGGAAGAGGTGGGAGGATTGGAACTAGTTGTCAGAGGGGTAATCGCTCTTTTTGCAAAGCTTCTGCTGAACTTTGGAACAGACTACCGGTACCTTTAAATGTCAAAAACTGCCAACCTTTAACCTATTCAAAATTATTAGTCTTAAGACACATTCATTCAAAATTGCATTCAATGATTAATTACTCTGTTCACTTTGATGTGTATTCCATATGTATTGTAATTTGTAGGTTTATTTGTAGTTTTTTGTTTTGTTTAATATGTAATTGTTTATTTTGTGTGCTATATCGCTTAAAGGTATTACAAAGTTTTGGTATGGGGTCATGAATTTGGTTCAAATTAACATATTGGCAGCATATGCGTTCCTACAATATTCATTGATCGTTGTCGCGGTTGAAATCGAGTCTATAGTTATGAAATTATAAATAATAAACTCTTTATGTTGTATAGCTCCCTCTCAAGGTCAAGATATTAATTTAGCTATGAAACAATGTTTCTTGACTAAAATCGACCGATTAGCTATTCCGGTTTGGAAATTATGTATCACAACTACATATTCTGAGATTTTCATGGTCGCAGATACCATTACACGGCCATAGGCGCTATTTGAAATTTATCAACATTTACCGGGAGCACCGGTAAATTTTTATATTCAATTTTTCTCGAAAACAGAAGTGTTTTAGGGGCTAAATTTGTTAGTGCTTATAATACATCCACAGGGGCATCCAAATATATCAAAATTGTAAAGATTCACTATCCACCCAATTTTCGAAATTTCCCAAAACTTTGTATTACCTTTAAGAGACTTCGGTGGTAAGCGCTTTAAAGTAACGTTTTTATTATTATTATTATTATAAGCCCTAGGTGAGTGGGGACTTGTTTTGGGGTTTGTTGTCCTAGAATCAGTAACTGCAGATATAGGAGAAACAAAAATGAGCTTGGACAATGCAACAGTCTGCTTTAGTTACTTAGTATGTTGAACTTTGACCTTGACCTTTGACCTCTCATTACAGAGAAACTTCATGGCTCAAACTGGAGATCCAACAGGAACAGGGAAAGGTGGCGCTTCTATCTTCAGGTAATTTACACAGAAATTGTCTGTTGAGAGCCAGAAGGGCAATAAATGGATCGGGTAACTTCGTCTCAGATTCTGAAATAAAATCCTGGATTTGGCTCATGCTGCAATGATACTTACATGTATAAACATTTAGATCAGTCAGGAACCCCATGACTTTTACAAGCCGATGGCCTGTCTGATTATCAAGATATTTATGATTGAAAATCGAAATTTCATTTTGCGTTTTCCTAACGGAAAAATACACTACAGTCTATTGGGGAAAATGAGTACCGGTATGGTAAAACCGGTTACTCAAAGATTTGTACTTTTTGAGGCACTTCATTATCGTTTTAAAACCAATTTTTTTTTTTTAGGGCTTCAATATTACACCATATCAAAGTCAGACACTGATAACATGTGCGCGATATCTATCAGGTCCAAATAGATATAATAATTTACCAAAGACATCAATTAGAAGGCGGTTTCTCGGCAAATTTGTATCGTCACGTATTAGTCAAAACATATTCTTTCACATGGTTGGTAATAAGAGCTTCCATTTCATTTTCGAATACTCAGTAAGCTGTATGGGGATCAAGCCAAGTACTTTGAGATGGAGAATAGTCCAAGGATCAAACACAGAAAGAAAGGGGCCCTCTCCATGGTTAACAACGGAGAAAACATGCACGGATCGCAGGTTGGTCTACTTATCATGACCAGGGCCCTGTTTCACAAAGACTAAGATCGACTTTAAGTTGGACTTAACTATGGCAGGCCGTTCATGCCACTGTTGGCTCTCGCCATCTACTGACATTGGTCTCTCAAGGGACATACAAATCATGGTCACAAATCAACAGAATTTACATATTTTGATAGTTCATTATTGAAGGAAACAATATTATCTAAACAAATTGAGAGGCCAATAGTGAGAGCAACCAGTTGCATGAATGGCCTGCCATAGTTAAGTCCATCTTAAAGTCGATCTTAGTCTTTGTGAAACACCCCCCAGGACCCATTTTCACATAACTTGTAATCAATTACAAATGGTAAAATTGTATTATAAATTAGCTCTCAACCAACAGATTCCTTGATTTCAGTAGCTTATAACAGTTATAGTAACTTGTTATTGATGACGAGTTTAATGAAACAGGGGCCCAGATTCATAAAAATGATAATAGAGTACCGAAGCTGTGGCGTCATAAAAATCTAATTTTAGAATTTCTCAATTTGTTCTTCATTTTCCGAAAGAGCATCAAAAATAATGTCCAAATGTCGAAAACCAATTGAATATGTTTAGTATTGGCTGAGATATGACCATTTGAATAAAAAGATTGCCTATAGGAACTCAGTGTTATATGCTCTGGCTCCTAACCATTAGGAGCCAGAGCATATAACACTCTTAACCCTATTTAGCCCGGGCTATTTTGAAACTGCATAGCCCGGGGGGGGAGGGGGGGCTTCTAAGGCCCCCCCCTATGATCTCGGCCGTGAAACGCCCGATCGCCGCGAAAATTTGCATACATGTCAAGTGACGTGTATAGAATACTATGGTAATTTCAATTTTTTTGAAAAATTCACTCATTTGCATATTTATGGTAATTTATGCAAATAAGGTCATTAAATTCACATTTTTGCCCATAAATCAGACATTATTCATATTTAAGCATTCTTTCTCACTACATATATTTGTTAGACCATTTGGAATAATAATACAACACAAAAATCGCGAAAAATGTCGAGGGGGGGGCTTCTCAAGCCCCCCCCCCCCCCCCCCGGGCTAAATAGGGTTAAGGTATGTCCTCTTTTTACAGCTGTGCGCAATGCAGCCTGAACCATATTGATGTTAAAACAATATTCTTGTTCTTCTTCCAATAGCTAGTAGATTGTGCTCTGAAAAATCCCCAATTGGAATGGCGTCCCAGAAGCTGGCCTACCATTTTTGCTGCGTGTATACGATTTGTTCAAGCATGTAACAGTAATTCAACTGAATCCTGTATTTCCCCCCCCCCCCCCAAAGCCCACCTTAAAATAGAATTATCATCGGACATACTCAAAATAATTGAATAGCTCAATAGGAGTCTGATCCGTGACCTCTTTCGATGAACCCTTGCTTTTCTCGCCCTCTAGTTTTTCCTGACTTTGGCTGAGGACCTGGACTATCTTGACGGTCAGCACACCGTGTTTGGTGAGGTGACGGAAGGATTCGACGTACTAGACAAGATCAATGAAGCATTCTGCGACAAGGGAAATAGACCTTACCAGGATATCAGGTAAGTTCCTACTTAGAAAAACAGGGATTAAACTGATGTGATGATGATGATGATGATTATGATGATGATGATGATGATGATGATGATGATTTTTCTACCTCCTTCCTTTTTAGATCAAGTATCTAGTATTCTAGTAAGGGTGAATTTCCATTTAAGCTATCATTTTCTTTCTTTTATAGAATCAGTCACACCATAGTCTTAGAAGACCCATTTGATGATCCTGACGGTCTTGTGATACCAGACAGATCCCCTGAGCCAACTAAACAACAGCTAGAGGTATGTACCCATCTCAAAGCTCATTGGTCTAAAGAGCCACTTGCTACACCCTCCTGGTAACCGAACATTTGCTCTGATGATGATGACCTCTTAGATGACCTTGGAGGATTAGGGTTAGGGTTGGAGTCCAGGGTTGAAGTTCATATATATTGGAGATCTTTGATGACCTGTTTGAAGATCCTTGAAGGTCTTGAGATACCAGACAGATCCCACGAGCCAACTAAAAAACAGCTAGAGGTATGTATCCATCTCAAAGCTCATTGGTCTAAAGAGCCACTTGCTACACCCTCTCTGGTAACCAAACATTTGCTCCGTTGATGGTGGTGACCTATTTGATAATCTTGAGGGTTAGGGTTAGGGTGGAAGTCCAGGGTTGAAGTTCATAGATCTTGGAGATCTTTGATGACCTGTTTGAAGATCCGAAGGTCTTGATATACCAGACAGATCCCCTGAGCCAACTAAGAAACAGCTAGAGGTATGTACCCATCTCAAAGCTCATGGGTCTAAAGAGCCACTTGCTACACCCTCTCTGGTAACCTTACATTTGCTCTGATGATGATGATGTTGAAGGGTTAGGGTTGGAGTCCAGGGTTGAAGTTCATAGAGATTTTTGTTGACCTGTTTGAAGATCCTAAAGGTCTTGAGATACCAGTTAGGTAAGTCCCCAGAGCCAACTAAAGAACAGCTTTAGATGTACCCATCTCAAAGCTCATTGGTCTAAAGAGCAACTTGCTACAACCTATCTGGTAATCAAACATTTGCTTCGATGATGATGACCTCTTTGATGCTCTTGAAGAGTTAGGGTTGGGGTTGAAGCTTGTAGATCTTAGAGATCCTTGAAGATCCAATTGATGATCCTGAAGGTCTTGAGATACCAGACAGATCCCCTGAGCTAGAGGTATGTACCCATCTCAAAGCTCATTGGTCTAAAGAGCCACTTGCTACACCCTCTCTGGTAACCAAACATTTGCTCCGATGATGATGACCTCTTTGATGACCTTGAAGGGTTAGGGTTAGGGATGGAGTCCAGGGTTGAAGTTCATAGATCTTGGAGATTTTTGTTGACCCATTTGATGATCCTGAAGGTCTTGAGATACCAGACAGATATCCTGAGCTAGAGGTATGTACCCATCTCAAAGATCTTTGATGATCTTGAAGAGTTAGGGTTAGAGATGGAGTGCAGGGTTGAGGTTTGTAGATCTTAGAGATCCTTGATGACCCATTTGATGATCCTGACGGTCTTGAGATACCAGACAGATCCCCTGCGCCAACTAAACAACTGCTAGAGGTATGTACCCATTTCAAAGCTCATTCATCTAAAGAGCCACTTGCTACACCCTTTCTGACGATCCCAACATTTACTGCGAGGATGGTTGCTATGGGCCTTCTTGTTGTCATTGCTCTGGGGATGGTGTTAATATTTGTATACCTCCAAAACAAAAAATGTTGCTGTAGTTTAACAGCAGGTAGCGAATTGAAACGAAAATCTACCAATAATTCTTACCTTATCCTTTTATTGAGTAAAGATTGGTTAAAACATCACAGAAAACCTGAGAAACTGTTTATCTTTACTTGAAAATGACTGAAAGTTTCAATCATTTGGGAATCGCAGACAAAAAGCACTGTATGGTGTCCGCGCTCGCACAAAGAAAATGTTAACACGTAAACCAATGGGCATCTGAGCACAATTGCGGCCTGTTATCCGGGGCAACGGATATCACTCATGAACTATTGACTATGTGTTTGTCTCTTTGAGGGAATATCCAAAATCTTGACTGCAATTTTGAGCAATCAGATGGCTAGATTTCTAAAGAGAGGTATATAATAGTTATTATCATTTATTTATTATTAGTGAGCTTATAATTATTATTGTTATCATTATTATTGTTGTTATTGATGTAACTATCATTATTATCATTCTTGTGATCTTCATCACTTTTGTCTTCATCATCATCTTCAACTTGTTTTCAATTACAGATCTATCAATCAATCTTTATTTACTGGGTGTAAGCCACACATATGTTTTAAACAACTGAAATTTCCCCCAGGAAGCATTACATTTGTAAAACATTATTGTTATGAACCGGTAGTTGTTTTTATGATGATGATGATGATGATTGTTGGTGATGTTTCGTATCATCATTATTATTTTGTATTTGTTGTTGGTGCCGTTTGCAGAGTGGACGAATAGGAGCCGATGAAAGCATTGAAGACGACGACGGAAAGACTCAGGAGGAGCTGGAAGGCGAAGAAAAGAAGAAAGACGCCACTGCCAATGCACATATCCTCGAAATGGTAAGTCGTCAAACCAATGTTAAAGGTAAAGGCCAGTATTGGAAACGCCCCAATTTCAAAAAAATGAAATGGAAGCTCTTATTACCGATTACATGTATGTGAAAGAATATGTTTTGACTAATGATGATAACAATTTTGCCGGGAAACAGCCTACTAATTGATTGGGATGTGATAGATACAAACGCACGTGTTGCACACGTGCGCGTAGTCCCATATACATCTTTCTGTGTACGGTGCTTGTAACTTTACCAAGACTGGGCCAAATTTCTTATCATTTTGATGATTCCAGAACCTTGCAGTACACACCAATACTTATATGCTAGATGATCAACCTTTTCTGATCGATTCCTCAACGTTTCATTCACAATGCAATCGCATGACCATAACTGATCTTTATCTTTAACCCATTGACTCCTGAATTTTATAGGTCTCATAGGCTTAACACAGGGACCACCAGGTTCCTGTAAGCAAAGGGTTAAAGACCTTGACCCTTTTCAGTGGGTGGTTGGGGGAGAGGGGCACCGTTGAAACAGCTTTTCAATACAGTCTATGTTTGTTTTAATGGGGGGGGGCAATGGAAATAGTAAGTCATTCAGAAAAGAATAAAGTTCATGAACCTTTTCAGAAAAGAATTAGACGTACATGTATGGATTTTTTTTTCATGTGGGGATGGTCTATCAGGCTTGGTTTTAACACCTCTGGGGGGGTGTGGGAGAGATATCTGCCTGTATTATCCCTCTTTATCTCAGTAAATTTTGCAATATGCGCAATATAGTAGAGAAAAAAATTGCTGCATTGTTTATTGACTTCTCCTTCTAGTCTTAAGCGTCTTTTGACATCAAATGTACTCAAACAAGCAACACCGGTGCCAAAATGAGGTATTTAGTATTGGCTTTCATTCGCCATGTAAAATGCAGTTTTATTTGACCTCCCTTTTTAGATCGGTGATCTGCCAGATGCGGACGTGAAACCTCCAGAGAACGTGCTCTTTGTTTGCAAGCTCAACCCTCTCACCACATCCGAGGATCTAGAAATCATCTTCTCAAGATTTGGCAAAATTTCAAGGTAAGGTAATCCAGGGGGGTGTTTCACAAAGATTCTAAGTAGAACTTAACTCTAAGTTGGACTTTAAAAATATGGAGAGCCATTTTTAGCCTTTAAAAAAAATATATTCAAAAGCTAAAATTCAAGCATTTTAGACTTTTCATGAATTCCACATCAAGAACATGAAATTTCCCATGATAATAACAAATATGATTGATTTGGATCAACATTTTATGCCTTTTAAAATAACTTTTACAAAATATTTTCAAAGATGCTAATGGCTTTCCATAATTGTAGTTCCAGCAATGTAGTTGTCGAGAGAAACTTTTGGCCATGTGGTATGAATAAAATTAGTAAACAGGTCTACACATATCTGTTCTTTTTTTACAAACCTTTGGTGTTCTTGCAATTCTCCTAATGTGCATCATTTTAGGCCTACTTCATCGATTTGCAAAGAAAACAAAATGCTTAACCGATTTTCATGCTTGTCTCTCGCTCTCTCTTTTTTATTCGTAAACAGTTGTGAAGTGATTAAAGACAAAGTGACCGGAGACTCCCTGAGCTATTCCTTCATTGAGTTTGAAAGGGTGAATATGTCTTTTTCTCACTTTATTTAGTTGTAAATAGATACATGTCACTTGTAGAGTAACTTTCACAAAATCCTGCTATTACAAATTTTGGTAACATGCATTACTGTCTGTGACACACTTCTGCAATTGTAAAATCAGTAAAGTTGCATATACTTTGTGATAAATCACTACTTAGGCATGGTTGCCAGCCATTCCTATATTAGAGGATTGATTCCTACATTTCTGCCTCAGAACTAATACCCTATATTCCCCTCTTTTTCAATATGATATCTGTAGAAAAACTTGTACAGTACATTTTATTCCTTGTTATGGATTGGGAAATGCCAGAATTTTGCAGTGGAAGGTTGGCAGGTATGATTAAAGCTAAAGTTGAGTTTACATTGTGAAAGAAACAGTGTGAAATTGATCAGAAAAGGTTGATCATCTAGCAAATAAGTATTGGTGTGTACTGCAAGGTTCTGGAATCATCAAAATGATAAGAAATTTGGCCCCAAGCACTGTACACAGAAAGATGTATATGGGACTACACGACACGTGCGCGATATCTATCAGGTCCAAATAGATATAATGATTTACCAAATATATCAATTAGAAGACGGTTTCTCTGCAAAATTTGTATCATTACGTACTACATGTAGTCAAAACATATTCTTTCACATGATTGGTAATAAGAGCTTCCATATTATTTTTTGAGAGGGGGGCTTTTCCAAAACTGGTCTTTACCTTTAAGGTGTTTGTCTGCCCCAGATAGCTTGCTCAAACAAACATGTTGGTGAAAGATTGATAAAAAGGAGGTCGAGTTCTGGGAAGGTGAACAATTAATTTCTGCGCTTTTTTATGTTTTATGTTTTTTATGTTTGTATGTCCCTTGAGAGACCAATAACAGTAAACTGTGAGAGCAAACAGTGGCATGAATGACCTGCCATAGTTCAGTCCAATTAAAGTTGATCTTAGTCTTTGTACCCTTTCCTTTTCCTTTTCAACTAAATAATACCCTATGATATCATATGTTATTCCAAGTTTTAGTTATATACCGTTTTATTTATGAGGGAAAAGGAAAGAATTCAGCTATATAACCGTGACAAAGAATGATACATGTAATAAATACTGTTGATAATGATGATGATGATTATAATAATAATAGTAACAATAATAATAATGATAATGATAATAATAATGATGATGATAATAAAAATAATGATAAAATGTATAATATCTATTATGTATATTATTTTCTAATGTATATTGTTCATGTGCTTTATTTAATGCTGACAACTGAATTTCCAAATGGGCCAATAAAATTAATCTGAATGAATCTGAATGTGAAACACCTCCCAGAACTTGAATGTAACTTTATATTGCCAGATGTGATCTTTCGTTATTAAAAGAGCCCCATTTCATGCCTTTCTGAGTTATCTCATCTCCTTTGTGTTTTCTTCCTCACTTCTGGTTTGACAGGAGGAAGACTGTGAAGAAGCCTACTTCAAAATGGACAATGTCCTCATTGACGACCGTCGCATTCACGTCGACTTCAGCCAGTCTGTCGCTAAACTCAACATGGGACCATCAGGTACGAGGCCTTGCCCAGCAAATGTGAATTGCTGTTTTGGTCTAAAACCAGTTTGTCTACTACCCATTTGGTCTATTGTTCATTTAGTCTGATTCCCAGTTTGTCCAATGTGCATTGCGTCTACCGTGCACCCAGAAGGACTAATAAACCTTTGATGATTATCGTTTTTTCTGATTAAATGATTATTAGACCATATTGATAGTAGACAAATTGGGCATTAGACAATTTGGGAATTAGGCCTACTGGAAATTAGACTAAATGAGCTAGAGATCCAATGGATAGTAGACTAATTGGAGATTAGACCACATGGAAATTAGACCAAATGACTCTTAGCCTAAATGATCATTAGACCAAATGATGAGTAGACAAATGATAATTAGACTTTGCAAATGTATTGTGATAGAAAAGTGTCAGTTTCCATGCAGTTGCCAGATTTTGAGCATCATGTAACGCTTGGCTGGAATGCTCCCCAGGGAGTGGAGATTGTGCACACATCATGTGCGGGCAAGCACTGAATCCAATGATCGGGGAAATAGTATATTTGTAAAGCGCTTAGAGACATTTGTATTAAGCGCTATATAAAAATTAAATATTATTAGTATTAATTCAGGCCTCATCATCTCTCTGTATCAGGTTCCATAGGGTACTACATAGTGTATGGAGTGCCGACACATAGTGGTCTGTTTACAGTCAAATTGACTAAAAGCAACTGGTATCGATCCCTATGTGTAGACTTTCTTTAAAGGCACACTGTCCTACTTGTAGCTACTTGCTCCCTCTATATAGAAAACTTCCCCAATCGGTGCCTGTTGGTCCCCCATGATCCTCTTTTTCTTATGTTAAATGAGAGCTGAGTTAATGAGATAGCCACCTGTCACAGTGACCTCGCTTGCTCGCTGGGTGGTCTAATCCCTTCTGGCTGAAGTAGTAAAGCCTGCCTTTAAAGCCCACTGCACTCGCAATATGGGTCGTACTGCGATCCAACTTTGAAGAAATTGCATTAACATTTGTATGGCAATTTGAGCATGCATTATCTTCCGAATTGAGCTTCTGAACAACGATAAGAATATGTATTACAGTGGAAACATGTTACAACAAAGTCATTGAGATCTTGGAAATTCCCTTGTTATATCGGGGTTAAAAAAACATAAGAATATAAGGAGCTGGGACCAGCAAAATCACCTTGTTATAACAGATATAGCTATTAGAGCTCTTTATACTGAGGTTCTACTGTATCTAGATTTGGAGCATTTATGCCTTTTAGTCAGGAAAAAGCCCTAATCGTCTCCAAATTATGGAGGATGACCCTACAGAATGAAGGTCACTGCAATAGACCAGTTCATGGTTAGCACATGTCTGCAATGACCCCGAATATCCACAGATCTTCAAAACATGAACAGGCCCCACTTTGTAAATTTTGAAATAATCACTCCTTCTCGATGGAGGTGCTACATAAATAGCCTTTGTTTCCCCTTTTCAAAGAATACTTCCACCTGTGTATCATGGAGTGCACTGCTTGTGCATAAATGAATAATGATTACATAACTTTCATGAGCACGTATCCAGGATTATGTCTCTGTGTATTTCACAATTTGTTTTGCAATGACCTGGCTTATTCAGAGCAGACTTGGCTATCTTCCTACAAGTTAGTTTGCAGTCCTCCAATGTTTTGGTGTTCTTAATCATATTACTTTTCAGAATCTTTATCTTTGAGATTTTGCACGTTTAAATGCTCATATCGAATGCTTTTACTAATTCTTCAGAACTTGGGTTGTATTCAGGTCATACAGTGTGTAATGGGCTCTTGTTAAATGTGTCAAGCAGGTTTTGATCTAACTATGCATCTACAAATGTATGTCTTTGGCTATAAGGTTGCAGATTCACGTAGCTTTGATTGTATATCATCTTTTACATTTATCTGTCTTAGCAGCAACCTCTCTGTAAAGGGCACCCATCTATCATCACATTTCTGTTCCCCTCTAAAGGTAAAGACCAGTTTTGGAAAAGCCCCCCTCTCAAAAAATGAAATGGAAGCTCTTATTACCAATCATGTGAAAGAATATGTTTTTACTATTACGTGATCATAACAATTTTGCAGAGAAACCGCCTGCTAATTGATATATTTGGTAAATCATTATATCTATTTGGACCTGATAGATATAACGCACGTGTCGCGCACGTTTGCGTAGTCCCATATACATCTTTCTGTGTACAGTACTTGTAACTCTACCAAGACTGGGCCAAATTTCTTATCATTTTGATGATTCCAGAACCTTGCAATACACACCAATACTTATATGCTAGATGATCAACCTTTTCTGATCGGTTCCACAACGTTTCTTTCACAATGCAATCGCATGACCATAACTGGTCTTTATCTTTAATAGACGGACAACCTATGTTGCAGGCTTTACTTGAAATATTCCTTGAAAAATTCTTTAAAATCAAAGTGCCCTTTTTCCAACAGATGGCAATTTGATACATTTTGATATTTTGTCTGTTCTGTTTTCTTTTCACAGGGCCCATAATACCCCAGACTGGTGGAGAAAGCTCAAAATATGCTATCAAGGGCACCAAGAGCAGACAATCGTATCCTTTCCATGTTTACCATGTATATGGTGTACAAGACCTGTGGGGGGGGGGGTGTTCCACAAAGGTCCTAAGTTGGACTTAACAATTGTGGAAAGCTAATAGAATCTATGAAAATATTTTGTAAAAGTTATTTCAAAAGGCATAAAAATGTTGATACAAATCATTCATATATTCTATTATCAAGGAGATTTCATGTTCTTGATGTGAAATTTATGAAAAGTCTAAAATACTTGAATTTTGCTTTTGAATGTATTTCATTATAAGGCTACAAATGGCTCTCCATAATATTTAAGTCCAGCTTAGAGTTAAGTTCGACCTAGAATCTTTGTGAAATACCCCCCTGGGGGTGTTTCATAAAGTTGTTCGTAAAGTTACGCGTGACTTTCACACGACTCAAATATGAAAAGCCAAATATTTTTGCCATAACTTAATTGAGGTTATTGGAAATATATTCACACTTTTTTAAAACATCAGGAAAAACTGGACATCCTATCTGGCACTTCATATTCAAGTCGTTCGTAAAGTCATGCGTAACTTTACGAACAGCTTTATGAAACACCCCCCCCCCCCCCCCCCGTAAAATTGTTTGTAAAGTTACGCATGCGGGGGTGTTTCATAAAGCTGTTCGTAAAGTTACGCATGACTCCGCCTGGCCCTGTTTCATAAAATATGTTATCAATGACAAATTACAATAACCGTTATAAGCTACTGAAATCATGGCATTTGATTGGTAGCCGAAATTTGATGGTAGCCTGGATAATATGATTGTAGGGTCCTCAGGGAGAACAGTAGTAATACAGAGGAGGCTACCCTGGGTAAACAAGACATATTATGATAATAATAATAATAATAATCTGTTTTTTTATATAGCGCTCAATACACCGATCCAACAATGCGCCTAAGCGCTTTACAGATATATTATTACGGTACCCCGGCATCGGATTCAGGCTTACCCGCACATTTTCCATTCCTGGGGAGCATTCCAGCCAGTCGCCATTTTATTATTATTATTATTATAACTTAAAATGAAACAGAGAAATGTACAGTCTAGTGCTTCAAAATGTGTTCCTTAACCTTATAATTAATTTCAAAAATGAACAGACAAAAGTACGGTCTAGTGCTTGATGAGGGAGACCACTCCAGAGGTCAACAGAGGTCACAGCAAAAGAAGCCACGCAGGCAACCATCTGAAAGTGATAGTGACGATGACAGGCACAGAATGAAATCTAAAAAGGTATGTGAGATATACATTCAGTATTTAAGGGATCCGGTAACTTTGTCTCAGATTCTGAAACAAAATTCTAGATTTAGCTCACGCTGCAATGATAATTATAAACCTTTAGGTCAGTCAGGAACCCCATGACTTTTGCAAGCCGATCGCCTGTCTGATTATCAAGATATTTATGATTAGAATTGCAAATTTTGAAAACCATTTGCCAAACGGTTTTTATAACACTACAGTCTATTGGGGAAAACGAGTATGATAAAAACTGGTCACTCAAAGATTTTTACTTTTTTTAGGCATTTCTTGATCATTTTGAAGCGCAATTTTGTTAGGGCTTCAATGTTACACCATATCACGGACACTGATAACACGTAGGGTCGTGTATCTCAGATTTAACATTGCTAAACGATCCCTGTAAGTGAAACCTGTTTAGAAAGACTACTAAAAATTAGACTAAAAATGTACAGGTGGTTGCTAATGCAGGTTAGACTGGTCTTTTTTCTGATAGGAAACAAAGAATGCTTGCTGGGTGTTTGATAAAGATGCATGGTAAATGAACACATAAACATGTACATGTAGATAGGCATTATGTGTATGTTCTTATTTTCTGCATTTTCGTGGACTGTTTGGTTGTCGTCATATTCTGTCCTCCGTTTCGGGGCTGAATACTCCTGGCATACGATGATTTTATATCTTAATTTTTGCAACACCATCTCATTCTTCATATTGGTGAAATTATATTCGGGAGAAGGGGGGGGGGTGTATATTTCCAAGAAAAAAGGTGGGGGGGGGGGGTGAAGAGATATTTTGACATTTTACCAATACGGTATGTGAAATTGGGGCATAAATGGTTAACAACTAGATAAATTTTATGAAGACATATCCAGCAGTCGTCTTGATATGTTTTTACAGTTTTGTACAAATGACCTTTATCTGCCTGACTTACACCCTTAAACAGTGGATGAAGTCCAGGTGTGATACATTTTTGCCAAGTTTACCATGAATTAATTTCCATCTTGTCTTCGTCCAACAGGAGGAAAAGAAACACAGAAGGAAGGACAGCTCCTCTGAAGAATCTTCCAGCGACGAAAGAAGACGGCAGAAGAGAAAAAGAATGAAAGATAGGCGGGAGAGCTCAGCGTCCTCAGAAGACGAGAGAAGCCAGAGAAGAAAGAAGAAAGGAGCGAGGGATGACTCAGAGAGCGAAGACGGCAGGAGGCGGAAACGGTCGCAGCAGAGGCGCCACCAGGAGGATTCAGGGTCTTCGGATGACGAGAGGCATTCCAGACGGAAGAAAGGTCCAGATAGAGTCAGAGACGATAGATTCAGGAATGATGAACAAGGGAGAGGTAGGGGAGATGAAGATAGGAAGAGGAGGAAAGACGAAAGAAGGGAGAGAGACAGAGACACTGGGAGACATGGGTATAGGGATGGAGATCGGGATGGGGGATCGGGATAGGAGTCGAGACAGAGATAGAGACAGGCATAGAGAAAAAAGCAGGGATGGTCAAAGATACAGAGAAAGAGGGAGGGACAGGTAGTAAATCATGTAATTTTTACTGTACGATGTATGTTGTTTTCCTCTTTCTTTTCTTCAAATGACAGTTATACCAAGTCTTGCAGTGTCAGAAATAAATGTTTTCAAAGCCTGACGTGATATAAATGAATCAAAATACAAATTATGCTTTCTGTCCACTGGTATGATAAGGATTGTTAAGGTTTATGAGTTTGAAAATGTTGAATATATATCCAACATGTTCAGCACTGGATTGTTAAGGTTTATGAGTTTGAAAATGTTGAATATATATCCAACATGTTCAGCACTGATAAGTATTACCATTCTTACCATGACAGTAACAAACACAATCCCCCTCCCCCCTTTAATGCTTCCGCAGTGATGACATTTTGGGATTGTCAGGTCATAGCTAGGTCAAAGGTCGTAAATATAAATGGGCATGTAGTTTAATATAGGCTTTTTGTTCTCAATGTGATATTTCATGGTCTTGACTGAATTTAAACTGGGGCATAATAGAGATGCAGTCGCATCTGTCATGTTTTTATAATTCAATCAAATTCGAAGTAGATGTAATAAAAAAAGACTTTTGATTTGCAAAAATCTGTTTCCTTTCCATGTGTGTGTGTGTTTATGGGTGCATGGGTGGGTTGGTACCGAGGATATTCATAAGAACTGTAGTACCTTAACTTTGACAGCCACCCGCAAAATGAGGACGTCCTTGGTTTGAGAACCCTATTGATAAGAACCCTGTTGTTAATTTGAGGCCCTTTCATGTAGGGGTATGTTCATTCAGGTGCTCTATTTGTACAAAAAAAAGTGGGTCCTTGGTATATATGCATCCAATTTTCAGATACTTTTGGGATGTTAAAGCCACATAGTGGTCTGTGTCCATGTGTATTGCATCACAATTTTGCCGACACCCCATGTGGTTTAACTAACAATTAATGTGTCTGCGTGTGCAAAGTTCTCTGAAGCAGCGAAAGCGTGGTCCCACCAAAAAAATACCTCAACTTGCCTTCATATCTCCAGGATGAGGGAAATGTAATATTATGATGAGAATTTAATGATAATGCCTGATGGCAGTAGGCTAGAGCACAGTGCATTGCAAAAATCCAGTCAGTTGTAAAAAATGAAGTCCACTCTTGGTGATTGACAACTCATGTTTAAAGGAAGTGTAGCTTGGCAAATACTGTTTAACGCCATCTACATCTTCTTTTGGACAACTGCACTTATGGACGAATGGACTTGATTAATGGTAATCAGCGACTTAATCTCTACATGGTCAGCATTTGTGAAACAGGCAAAGGTTTAACTCACGCTTCGGTTTTGCGAATGTTGCACGCACGTGATTGCTGCTGTCGCGTCGTCCGTAATCTTATAATACCCAAAAGACACAGTCTCGTCATGCTACACTCCCTTTAATATACCGAGTGGACACCAGAAAGGTGTCAAAATCCCCATAAAAACCCACTACTATTAGCCTTTAATGTATATATTCCTTTAAACATGTGTGTCTTCGACCATTTAATAACACTGATGTTTAACGCGAGTTCTCGATTTATACCCCAGAAACATGTATGTGTGTGTGTGTTACTGTAGAAAGTAAACCTTGAGTTTGGCAAAACTTGAACCTTCCCCAAAATATTAAGTTTACAAATTTACAAGCTAAACACAAATCTAATATGTTTCATAGGAACTTGGTAACATTGTTCAGATGAGAGAAAATGGTGCTAAGGTAGTGATTTCAGTGCGGAAAGTTTGAGTAAAAACGGACCATTATTAATGATAAAAATTGGGAAAAACTTGTCTGATCGATACCTTAATTCGCCCAATTGTATTACAATTGAATTATTTTTTAGATAAATGTAAATCGCCACAAAGCAATGAATTGGCTCTATATACCATTCCAGAAATTTAAGTATTGAAAGATTTTTAAAAGCCTGTCTTATGTCTTATTTTCATAGAAAAACAGCTGGTAAAATTCAAAAATGGTTGGGAGGATTTAATGTTAGAGGGTGTTGCACAGTGACTAGAAAACCATAAATATCTTTGTGGTTTGAGAAGTTTTGTTTTGATAATTTCTTATGTATTTCTTTGTTTTTTTAACTTATGTATTTTGTTTTTTTATTTTTTTTATTTCATTTCCAACTATAATTCAACTATTTTGACCCCAAAATAAACACCTAAACTATAAACAAGACCAAATAACCCATGTTTTATCTCTTTATTTGAAAAATGAGATTTCCATATGTTTTGTACACTAATCACATAAATGAGCGATTTTCGGGCTGACATGCCAAGACGAAAGGACAAGTGACTTTGTAATGGTAGGTCCGATTTTTCGAAAAATTTCTTTCAAAAGATGCGCAAGACTCGAAAGAAAAAAGTCACAAAATTTCAGTGCAAGAATTTCTTGCGTTAAAAAATTATCGCGAAAAATGTTGAGGGGGGGGGCTTCTAAAGAATCGGACCCCCCCCCCCCCCCCCCCCCCCCCCCCCCCCCCCGCGGGCTAGATAGGGTTAAAGGAAATACAAAGTTTGGGGAAATTTTGAAAAATGGCCTGAAAGTGATTCTTTAAAATGTTGATATATTTGGATGCCCCCGAGGATGTATTATAAGCACTAGAAAAATTAGCTGCTAAAACACTTCTGCTTTCGAGAAAAATTGAATATAAAAAGTGCTCCCGGTAACGTTTGATAAATTTCAAATGGCTTATACAGAGCTGCCAACTAGTACGGATTTTCCGTAATTGGTACGGAAATACGGAAAACGACCATTACGGAATTACGGAAAGTTGTCTCAAATTACGGATTTTTTTTTTTTTTTTTTTTTTTTTTTTTTTTTTTTTAAATATGATCGCTGAGAAAGACGGAAAAGTATCAAGTATTCTCTTAATAGGAGCCATTTTTCATGGAAAACTGTGTTGTGATGACCTGAAACTCAATATTTAACAACTTTGTCACCAAAGTCACCAAAAATTTCAGATAATCATGCGTCCGCGCAGTGTTGGCGTGCCGTTTTTTTTTAGATTCATAGCGCAGCATAGGAAATTACTGATTTATACCTAAAATTACTGATTTTGAGCCTTGTGATTACTGATTTTCTGTTCTGGAGGTTGGCAGCTCTGCTTATACGGCCATACAATGGTAGCTGCGACCATGAAAATCTAAGACTATGCAGTTGTGGTATATAATTTCCAAACGGGAATAGCCAATGTGTCGATTTAAGTCAAGAAACATTGTTTTAAAGCCAGGTTAATATCTTGACATTGAGAGGGAGCTACATGTATGCAACATAAAGACTTTATTATATACAATTTCATCACTTTAGACTCGATTTCAACCGCGACAATGATCATTGAATATTGTAGGATCGCATGTACTTCCAATATATGTTCATTTGAACCAAATTCATGACCCAATACCAAAACTTTGTATTACTAATTTTGTTTGATGTGCTAGCCAGTGCCCCTTGATAAGGCATTAATCCTCATTACCAAGTCCCTCAGAGAGGATGGAAAGCCATTGGTGCCCTGGTTGCTAACTAAGTTTAAATACAAGCATACACATGCCTTCTTACCAGTCGGGTTAAACAAACTAACCAACCAACCGACAAGCCTTGACATTACCAGTATATTTTCTTTCAACATGTGCTTGATAGAAATTTCCCATTATAGCACCTCTGCACTAGTTTGGCCAGGAGGGATTAGACCTCCCTGGCAGGTGGTTATCCCATCAAATCAGCTCTCAATTAACATAAGAAAAAGGGCATCATGGGGATCAATGGGAACCACTTAGGCATTGTTGGTTGTATAGAGGGCACAAGTACCTATAAGTAGTGCAGCAGGGCTTTAAAGGAGCGATTTGGGGAGATTTCCACAGATATTTCATTGATCACAGATTACAAAAATTAAAAGCGTGTGCTTTATAGAAAGTTAGAAATTTCACCCAAAAAGGAGCGATTTTTCAGGATCACAGACATTTTATTGATCACGAATTTGAGAAAAAGGATATGTTAAAGTCTAAAATAGCAAGAAATTTAAAGACACGCATAAACATGTACATGTAGTTCAATGCGGGCCCTTAACATTTCTAGCACAGAAAATTCCATGAAAATAGTGTACTTCTTTGTGAATTTGGACTTAGTATTATATGAATGGCCCATTTTGTACCTGTATTTAGGCGAAAAAGTGTGATATTTTTTAGTGAAAATGTTCTTGAATGTCTGCAAACTGGTGATTTAAGACCCTGTTAATGATCATCATTCATTCTACAGTATCTATCTATCTACGTCAAATAGCTTGGAGGCTGTTCAGGGAACACTGAATTGGACCTTGAGACACAGGTTCTCCATAACTTTCTGTCACCAGCTGTTCTAGTTAGCTTGCCAAATGACATACCTGTCCAATGTTTAAAGGTAATACAAAGTTTTGGTATGGGGTCATGAATTTGGTTCAAATGAGCATATTGGAAGCACATGCGATCCTACAATATTCAGTGATCGTTGTCGCGGTTCAAATCGAGTCTGAAGTTATGAAATTGTAGATAATAAACTCTTTATGTTATATAGCTTCCTCTCGAGGTCAATATATTAATTAAGCTATAAAACAATGTTTCTTGACTAAAATTGACCGATTAGCTATTCCCGTTTGGAAATTATATATCAAAACTACATATTCTGAGATTTTCATGGTCGCAGCTACCTTTGTTATGCCATATGCGCTATTTAAAATACATCAAAATTTACCAGTAGCACCGGTAAAACATTTATATTCAATTTTTCTCGAAAGCAGAAGTGTTTTAGGGGCTCAATTTGTCAGTGCTTATAATACATCCACAGGGGCATCCAAATACCGGTATATTAAAATTGTAAAGAATCACCTTCCACCCAATTTTCAAAATCTCCCAAAACTTTGTATTACCTTTAATGTTATCATCATGCATTACCCCTTTGAATGCAAAGTGACAGCACCAGGGTATGACACGGTGGATGCCAATCCTGCTTCATGACTCTGCAATACATGTACTTGGTTAGCCAGAACATGGTTTTACTTAGAGCCCATGGCATTGTGTACAAGTACCTGTTTTTAGGCAAAAAGGTGATATCTTGTGGAATAACTGGAATATATTCATGAAGTCTGCAAACTGGTAATTTTTTACTCCGCCAATGATCAAAGATCATCATGCATTACCCCTTTTAATACAAGGTTACAACACCAGGGGAGTGTTTCACAAAGACTAAGATCAGGGGTGATAGTGAGCACTACAAAAAAAATATGTTTTTTGTTTCCCCCTCAACCACGCCCCCCTTGAGTAAAAAAAAAAAAGGGGATTCGCAGGGAAAAAATGGCATCTAATAACATTTTTCCTTTTCGAGTAAGAAAATTGGGACAAAGTTGGGAAAAAATAGGGGAAGAATAGAGAAAAATAAGAGGGAAATCAGGATAAAAAAGGGAAGGAAAAAAAATTGGTAATTTTTTTTTTTTTTTTCCTTTTTTTTCCTTTTTTTTTTAATCGGGAAGAAAAATACGGGAAAAATAAAAAAAATCAGGTTTTTATCAGGCCTGTAAGATTGACTTTAAGTTGGACTTAACTATGGCAGGCCATTCATGCCACTGGTTGCTCTCACCATTGGTCTCTCAATTATGATCTT